>LPNX010489906.1:283391-517001 GCA_001517045.1 Pseudotsuga menziesii | reverse complement strand
ATTGGAGAGAGGGGTCATTGTATGGAGCAAGGCATACCGCATCGTTCCAGAAGATCCAATCATACTTGGGCAGATTCTTTCGGACTGCCAGGATCTTACTCTAGCTGGGGGGCCTGTTCTTATCAACAATATTGCTCTCATCAATAAAATCATACCGATGTCTGTCAGCATAGCTTCTTTTGTTGGGCTCAACCAATTTCATAAGCCCCTGAAAGGACCTTGTAGGAATGGTCCCAGACTCATCCGAGCAAGTCACCATCGCAATCCTAAACCTCTTCAGACTGTCCTTGTCTGCAGTTGAGGTCTCAAAGCACTGCCTTCCTAGATTGTTGGCCCTTAACAAAAAAACCCAAGTGCCATGTACCAATAATAGGGACACAATGAAAACAGCCAACAGACTGAACATAACAGGACGAAAAACCCTCTCTGATAAGATCCAGCACCGGTGCTTTATATCCGGGCCCCCCTTGAACGAATCCTGCATAGTGATTCCTATGTAACCCCTTGAAGAATGCTTCCCACCGGGTGAAATCCCAACCCTCCTCTGCGGACAAAGGGTATAAAACCCTCCCATTCCCATTCTAAATCTCACAGATAGCACTTCTCTGCTGCACCCATAGCTTCTCGTGATGCCAATTTAACACTATAAGCAAAAACCCAAAATAATCCTGCGGTTCCTGACTGGCTTTTACCTCCAAGTCAATCTCGTTCATAAACCCCGTTGTATCAGATACAACGCAATCAGCAGTTCCTTAATGCCCCGGTCTCATAGCTATGAGGAAGTCATCCACATAACGTGTATATTGAACAAATGGGAAGTGTTTTGACAAACTCTTTTCTCTTTCAATTGTGAAAAATGTGTTCAATGTATTTTATACCATCAACGAATATTATATCATCATGTGAGGGATGGGACCATGTACTAATAACCATGTGTTTTCCTAAGAGGCATATAACCTCATAAATTGTCTAGCCTCTTAGTTAACCTTTTGTGGCAATAATAAGAAACTAACATTATTTTGATATGATATTCAACAATAGGATTTTGAAAAATTAAAGAAGTAACAATGCTTTGAATCAATCCTTCTTACACTGATTCTCACCTAGTAATTTCATATCAATACTATTATGCCTAATTTTGTAAAGAGAGAAGTTATTATGTAGCATGGTCACCCTATTCATAATGATTTTGATTCAAGGAATTTTAATGATGCAATATGGATTATTATTTGATGTATGGCAAGAAAATATGTCACAAGGAAAAAATACTCACAACCAAGGGAAAACCCTACTTTGAAATGTCTTCATTGTCGAGCTCTTTCCTTGATTTAAGGGCTTCCTTTGCTTGGATAGTTTCTAAGGTTACAAATTGGTTTTGACTCAGGTCTTATTTTGTATCATTTATGGGTTTGGGAGTACCATGTTTTTCTCCCTCTATTCAAGGACCTGGATGCTTTTTGAAACTCTTATTCTTTCTGCTAGGTTGGGGGTAGGTTCTTTGGGTAGTTCTTGTTGAAATGACTACAATCATGACAACTATTGCACTATAATGGCATATGTTCATAATGGGATGGTTGCACAAGGGTCTATTTGTTGATTTTGGAGCTCTATCTCTCATGGGAGATCTTCTTCAAGTTATACTTCAATGTGAATTCAAGCACAACTAAAGAACTTCGGTCTTGGATCAACTCTATCAACAACTCTTCTTAACTTATTCCATATTGCCTCAAGGCTCTTAATGCATAGTTGTTAAAAGAGATATGTGGCAATCTCTCCCACACTAAAATTTGGAACAACAACTAGAATTATGACATTGTTGAAAAGAAAACTACTGTTTACAAATTATCTACCTTAATGGAAACTAACTAAAGTATCGATTAAGTATTTGACCATTGACTTGGAGGAGATCAAATTCTCCTATATTTTGTACTTTATATGTGCCAATGCCATTCTTTTTTACCACTTGAAAGGGTCTAAGCCAACGATGTTAGAATGTTTTCCTCTAGGAATATACGATGACGAAGTTGAAAGTAACATATTATATACAATAAAACCAAAATAACAATAAAACCCTATTATTAAGAGTATATTATTGTCTAGTTAAAGCATATCAATGTAATTATACTATCAAGCCATCAAATAGGGGAGGAATATTTTGTATATGAATGCAGTGATTCTAGTTACTAGAATTTTCACTCTAACTGTGCCTAGATTGCTCTATTCGATTGCTTAAGTTGTCACTTTATTCCAAGCATTGATCAATTGTGTTTGCTCAAATTATTCCAAGCATTGACATCCTAATCAAGCCATGTTACTTGTCCTCCAAGTGAATGGTTGACTAATTGTATTTAGGGTGTCCAAGTCACATCGTACACAATAAAGGCTCCAAAATGATATAACTACATAAGGCATATTGACACCTTTTTATCTTAATCCCATATAAATTGCATCACTCCTCATAAGCCATGTACTTCACTAGGTCCACTCTCCCTTCATGTACATTGTCATGTCCCAAGCAACCTCAATCCAAATCCAAACATCCATCCAAGAATGTAATAACCACAATGCTTCTCCTTCTAAATGTATTTTTTTAAATGATTAATCAATTTATGCGCCGTCGCTTAAGCGACGCTTGCTAGGCTAGCCGTCGCTTAAGCAAGGCTTATGAGCCTAGCCGTCGCTTAAGAGACGCTTATGACCAAAATTTTTAAAAAAAAATTTCTTTCTGATTTTTGGTAGGTTTAAAAGAAAAAATCCACGCACCGTCAGAAGTAACCGTCGGATTTTGGATCGAAATGTAGTAGTGAAAGAAAATTCTTCTGGTCGAAAACTCAATAGAAGGCATTTGCAAAATTGAAACATCGCCTCTGCTGTGCACCAGTGCTCACATTACCAGACTTGCAACAACCATTTGAGATCGAGATAGATTCCTCTGACTATGCTATTAGGGCAGTCCTTACTCAACAAGGGCATCCAATGGCATATCACAGTGAGACACTATCCGACACAATCTGCAAATATCCCACTTATGACAAAGAGATGTATTCCATTGTACAGGCTTGTCGACAATGGAAGCATTACATTTTGGGGAAGGAAAAGATCATCCACACAGACCATCAACGCCTACAGTTCATATAGACACAAGGGAAGTTATATAATGATCGCCATCAGAAGTGGTCCACATATCTACAATAGTTTCATTTGAACATCAAGTACAAGAAGGGAAGCACCAATAATGTTGTAGACTGCCTCAGCTGACCACCGATCGTGGTGATAACCACCGTGCTCAACTCTTGTGGGTAGGAAACCTCTGATTGGCCGCTTCTCTACAAGAGCAATTCAGAATTCAGCCACACATACAGGACGCTATTGGAGGGAAACCAAGTTCCAAATTTTCACCTCCAAGATGCACTACTATGTCACATGGGACACCTTTGTGTTCCTTCAAGAGAGCGTGCCAAGATGATTTGGGAAGCACACTACAGTTGGGTCGATGGGCATTTCAAGGTTGAGAAAACAGTGGTAGTACTGCAGAAGTATTTCTATTGGCCGAACCTTCGACAGGACATCAGGAAGTACATCCGATCCTGCACTTCCTGTGCCATTGCCAAACCGTCCATCAAGAAGCAAGGCCTCTGTACTTCATTGCCTACCCCTATTCGACCTTGGGAATCCATCTCCATGGATTACATGTCAGTCCTTCCTTCTACTAAGCATGGCAACGAATGTGTGTTCGTGGTCATCTACATATTCTCAAAGAAAGCCATAATGGAGACCTACAAGAAGAATATCACAGCAGAAGCCACTGCTAAACTCTTCTTTGAATGAGTGTGGGTACACTTTGGGATCCCACAGTCTATAATATCAGCTCAGGACAGCAGGTTCCTTAGTACATTCTAGTATATCCTATGGTCAATGCTAGACACCAAGCTCACAAAGTCCACATCTTTCCATCCCTATACTGATGGCCAGACAGAGGTCGTAAACAAGATGATCGTACACATTTTGCAAATGTACAACTTAAATAATCCATGCACATGCGATGAGAGCCTCCCCTATGTACAACATAGCTATAATCGGGCCCTCCACAGCTCAACCGACCACATCCCCTTTCAGGCGGGCTTGGGATTCTAGCCACTATGTCCCATTGATGTATCCATGCCATTTGCAACTACTCAGGCTGATTCAGCTCATGTCCAATCTGAAGTTTCCAAGGAAAATAGCTTCATTAAGCGAATTCAACAAATTCTCCAATAGTTTCATGACATATTGGATAGATCCAATGCTAAGTACAAACAGTGGCATGATCAGCATTGGGGGCAACACAACTTCCAGGTGGGCGATAAAGTGTGGCTACATTTGCAGAAGGAGCGCCTCGCTAGACCCCACTGCAAGCTTCGCCCAGTCCGATATGGGCCATACACCATCACCAAGGCTGTCAAGAACAATTCCTTTGAGCTCAGTATTCCACCATTCCTTGGTCTACACCTAGTGTTCAATGTGGATCGCCTTCGGCCCTACTTTCCACCTCTACTGGACACATCAGACGTGGAAGAAAAACTCACACCAACAGAGTTAAAACCTGACTACATGGAACAAGCCACAACTGATCGAATTATGGACACACAGATTAAGAATATTTGCCAGTGGAATATCCAACTATATTGAGTTGTCAAAGCAGGCCAACTCCTTCACCAGGGAAAGTGGCTTACTAGGGACCAAGTTTAGCAGAAGTTTCCTCATCTCATGGAGGAACTCAACGCAATGGGGATCATTGCTTCCTAAGGGGGGAGGAATGATCCAGGAGGATATTGGTGTCCACCCACCTATTCCACTTGGACACCCACCATTGTTTCTTTCAGTTTTCCAGTTTCCTTAATTGTAGCAAAATTTACTATTTTTGGCAGTTTTCGGGTCCTCAACTTCTGGAGCCGTTTTGAGGCCCTAAACGACGTTTTTTTGGCATCGAATGGCTGGGAAAATATGAGTTTTATTTAAACTTGAAATTTTCTATTTATGGATGTAGTCCTTGAATAGATATTTCTAACAATGTATCATGCCCGTCAAACGGAGGTAGTATGCCAAAGTTACCACCCCAGGAAATTGATGTACCAAGTTACCCAACGGGGCCCACATTCTGGTGTTTCACCTTCTAGGGTTAGGTTTTTGGATGTGTAGGGTTTCCATTTTTTCTCAATAATATATAGGCCTTGGAGCCTCATTGTAACATAGAGTTCAGAGGCATGTTTCCGCCACATCTCTTCTCAAAGATAAGCTATCAGCACTCTAGCTAGTTTATTTTCATTCTATATGTAAGCAAGTTTCAATTCTTTGATTAATGAAATGAAGTGTTATTTCTGCTGCATATTTGTTTCTATGGTTATTTGTGTATTATGTTGCGTTCCTGCATAAATCCGGATCACATGGTGACTAATACATCGGAGAAACGGGACGTTTAATAACAAAAAGACTAAAAGAGCATTGTGCATGCATAACACATGACTGAATAAAGAGTTCACGATTTGTAGAACATTCTAGAAAAAAAACACCATATTTGTATTGAAGAAGATAAAGTCATAGCTATAGAAGAACACTATAATAAGAGATAGATCTGCAAGGATTTGGAAATCAAGAAACACCCAATAAAATTCAATAGATATGATGGATTAATTCTCAATGAATCTTGGAAATCGATTGTAAAACATCTAAAGGAACAATGAATCCATAATGTTAGTTAATTCTTTCTAAGTCGGCTGACATAAGTTTAATATTAATTATTAATTATCCAATTCTTTCTAAGTCGGTCGATATAAAGTGAATAATGGAAATTAATATTAATGGATATTATTTACCAAAAATTTAAAAATAATCTATAGATTCTCTTGATAATGGACTCAACTGAGCAATTTGAAACATATCTAGAGTACAAAAATCAGCCACAGGTTCTCCATAGAAGCTCCTCTGAAACAGTTGGTAGTATTTTCCAATTTTTCATAGTCAACAAAAAAATGCACACTAGGGATAAACCAAGAACACATTGGTAATGATATTTGGACTAAGGCACGATTAAACATTTCTAGTCCTATTTACTCATGAATAAGCTCTACCAAATTGGATACACGCCTATTCTTCCCACTTATAAACTCTTTGACAAAACACTCACCAATGGAAAATTATGCATGCTAAAGAAAATCTAGAGGGGAATCTTTCAAGGAAAAAATGTGAAATATTAAAATTTAAAAAATGCAGGGAATGAAAAAAAGGACACTCTCCTATATGCTTCACTCAAATTGACAAAGAAATAAATCTTGAGTGTGCATTTTAGTATAGCAAGAAAATTTTGGGTAGATTCACTAAAATGCACGTCCAAGCTTCATTAGAAATCCAAATTGAATAATTTAAATTATAGAGTGTGTGTTTACTTAATCAATAGCTAACTACAATTCCGTATTTTTATTTTCATACATAAAACTTATAAAATCCAAACACTAATTAGATACCATTTAAAATTAGGTCATGGTTATGTTTAGGGTCAGTAATATGGTTAAGGCCATAGTCATGGTCAAGTTCAAATGGTCAAGTTCATGGCCATGACAAATTTCACATAATCCAAGCCAAAGAAAAAATTGGAATGATGTAGGAAACTAAAGTATAAATATTTAAGGCTCAAAATAAACATGTGAAAATGTGCAAATCGGTATAATAAGTAATTACACACTCTACAATTTGAATCACTCAAATTCGCCAAGAAATGAAGCATGGGTGTGCATTTTATTGAAGCGAGGAAAATTTGGTTAGCTTCAATTAAATACACATCCATCCTTCATTACAAGGAGAAATTGAACTATTCAACTTAGAGAGTGTTTGTTTACTCAGTAAAAACATTATTACAATTAATTTTTTTAATATTGCACATAAAATTTGTGTTGTGAAAAAATACTCCAAACTGGATTGAGTTATTCCTCTTCTTCTTCCACTTCTTCTTTAAATGAACCACATCCATATTTGTCACTGACACTAATTGGTTGATTTATTTCTGCTCCATCTTGAGACAAATATTCACAAGAGCAAGAGTTGGGAGAAACATGTTTGTATTCTTCAGAGGTGGTAAATTGATCGTGTTCTTGTACTTGTTCTTCCACCTTCTCCCACTTCTCTTTAGAGGATTTTTTTTCTTCTTTCCTCCTATTTGGACGAGTCTTTTTTTGGTAGTAACATAGTTAGTTAACTAGTAACAAATAATAAAACAAGTTAGTTCAGTAAAAAAAAATGTTAAACTATAATTATGTAAGTGTTTGATGGAGAAGCTGTAGTCACTAGAATTCATTTTTTCTCATTGTTTCTAGCCTTCTCTTAGGCTAATCCTCATTCTCTTATACATCATTTTTTTTCCTAAGGATTATACTAAGATAGGGTTTGAATTTCACCAACAAATTAATTCTGCAGTAATCGATTCTCCATTAATTTCCAATACATATAATTGTGGATTCGATTTTTCTAGTACAATAGAAATTAGACAACTTACGTAAAAAGAACATGTGAACTTTTTTTGGAACAAATTAAAAAAAAATCGAATGTTGCAGACTGCTATAGTGACCAAATGGAAAGCAAATTAAACCGAGTGAGGAAAATGAGTGTCAGCTCTCCCAAAATAGATACAATATGGAATGCATAAGAATGGATATATTTTGTTAGTATTCACTATAAGAAGATTTTTTGTAAGGATGGAATGAACGATATTTCATGGGAAACATATTGGGATAATTGACTAATCGATCAAGCAAATTGTTTTATTTCCTACATGTCAGAATATCCTACCAAGATGAAATACTCACAAGCATCACAAACATGAATGATTTAAAAATAATAAAAGTATTTGTGAAAAAGACTACTCATTATGTTGGTCAGTGATCATTTTAAATAATAATGAAAATATTATTGCAACTTATATGATTTCTCCAAAGAGGTGCATTCTAGAACCCGATAGGGGGGGATTTGTAACTCCTTATATGCTCATCCTAGAGCTTACATGTGTTTTTTATAAAAAATAATAAAATAATATAAAAATAACATGTCATCTCAAATTATATTTAAAATATTTAGAACCACATATATAGGAGTACAAATTAAAACCATAAACATTGTATTACACATTTCCTCAACATTTCCACTCTAAAAATGGGTTTGTAGCTCGAGATATTTTATCCTTTTTGGCACTTAGTAGATCATTTTTAAGATGGATCTATGTTGTTCGTATTATTGGTCAAATTATCATACATGTAAATTGAATATTTCTCCATAAATGACACATGCATATTACTCTTCATATTTTTTTTAAACACTCAACCGTAAATCTATCATTTCCTACTGATATGACAACTCGATCTTATAAATTCTACTACAGAACTGCTATCATGACGTACCTTCAACAAATAATTATCATAATAACTCTCTTGTCTAAATCAATAAACTTGACTTGGATAGCATGAGTTGTCATGACTTCCAAAGGGAATAAGGAATAGAAAATATTTTGTCGGTGTGACATGCCATGATCCTACCAAATTTCACAGACAAAGGACAAAAATACATTTTCAAAAAATATTTTTCTTTTAATTCAATCCATGATTTTTTTAGGTTACCTTCTTCAAAAATGTCCATGGTTTTTTTTAAGTTACCTTTCATATTAGTGATCAAGGATTATTTTTCAATCAATTCTATACCTTGACTTCATTCCTCCACTTAGATCTAATGTGGCTCTTATCATAACTGCTCCACCTTCATCTTTTCTACGAAGAACTTAAAAATAATTTTACCTACAGGTTTTACTATTGGAAAAATGTGTCATGTGGTGAGTTTTCAATGTAATTTATAATCATAAGGTCTTAACTTACATTAAACTCACCATTATTTAGAAATGTCAGCTAGCTAACCCATGTTAAACCTGTTTTATTTTAAAAAGTGGCTAGTTAAATCATATTTTTACCCAAGAAAGGTCTCAATTTTAATTTTGGATAATTTATTTTCCATTGGTTGACTCACCCTCCCACTTTACAATAAAAAACAATATTTTCAAAATGACGTCACCAATTCTATCCAATCGAATAAAGCATTTGTTTAGCATCTTTTAAATTCCATAATTCAATCCAATCAAATAAATAATATTTTTAGCAATATTAAGCAAATATGATACATGTTAGAGTTGGATAAAATGTTATGTCATTTTCTTTGATTTCAACAAGCACTTTTGTGTATTCTTCTTTTTCTTGTTCCCTACTACTAATCATTGTATATGACATTCTCGTTGAATACCACATCTCTAATCCTAATAATTTTGTGATTTTCATAATACCATAACTGATAACCAAAATCATTAACTCTATATCCAATAAAAGTACACTTCTTGGATTTTTCCTCTTTATTTGTTCTATTTTCTCTATTAATATGGACAAATGCTTTACAACCAAAAGTCTTCAGAAATCAGTAGTTTACCTTTTTTCTTGTTCATGCCTCCTTTGGAATTCCAACATCCAAGGAGCTTGAAGGCCCTCCATTTATTAAGTAAACAATAGTATATACAACGTCTCTCAAAACTGTAAGGGAAATCATGCATGCAATCTCATACTCCTTGTATGCTCCATGATTGCCATGTTCATATTTTTTCACACAATATTTTCTTATGTTGTTCTTGGAACCATATTCTCTCTATGAATCCCATGGTATCAACTATATTTATGAAACTTCTTGTTGCAGTATTCACCTCCATCATATGACTTGAGACACTTTCAAATTATTTCCTATCTCATTCTCAGCCAAAGCTTTCCATTTCTTAGAAGTATAAAAACAATCATATTTTTTTCAAATTCAATAAACCCAAGTTTTCTGAGTCACATCATCAATAAAATTAACGTAATAATGAGAGCCACCAATATATGATACTCAATCAAATCCCCTTACATATGTATGCACGATCTCTAACTTTTGACTCTTCTTTTTCTTCCCAACTCTGAGAAATATGACTCTTTTGTTTTCTATAAACACAATGCACAGAGAAATCCAAATCAACTTGCTTCAAATTTGGAAACAACTTCCTTAAGAGGATAATATACATCCCCTTCTCACTCATGTTCCCAAGAATATGATGCCACAATGTTGTATCCACCCATGTAGAATCTAAATAAATAAAAGAGTCAGCAGTACTGGTACATAAATACAACGTACCTATCTTCTCTACTTTTGCTATTATCACTGATCCTTTAGTGATCTTCCACAAATTTTATGTAAATGTGTCCCTATACAACATTCACTTCCCAATTTCCTTATTGAAATTATATTTCTTCTCAAATTAGGAATGTTCCTTACCTCTTTCAACAACAATTAGTTTCCATTATTTAGCGTTAACTTTACCCTTTCCAACAATTTTACATGGTTCGTCGTCACCCAAATAAACCTGTTCAAAATCACATTGAACATAGTCTTTAAAGGACCATCTAATCAAAGGATTAAAGAGTCTTAAAACACATCACCCAATACATTTTCTTCTTGATTATTCTCCCATTGTATGTCTCCTTGTTTTGCTTTTAGAAACTAACAATATTTCTTAAGGTGTCCTTTCCTCTTACAATTCCCACACTCTATATTCCCTTTGGATTTGGATATACCCGTATTAGAATTCCCACAATTCTCTAGGAATTTTCCTCTCTACCTTTTTATTCCTTTGTTCTCCACATCTAAAGTGGTACTCGATGTCTCACTTATGATTTTCCATCACACTTCCTTGCTAAGGACAACACCAACAACATATTCAAAATTTTAAATGCTTGAAGCAAATATTGAATTACTCACAACCATGACCAAGCCAATCAAATTTTTTGGTAATTAGCACAAAATCAAAAGATCACTAACCTCATCATAAAAATTCACTCCTATAGAACTTTATTAATTGATGACTTTGTTAATCTCATTTAAATGATCAAAAACATATCCATCTTATGGCATATTCATATTAAATAATGCTTCATAAGAAATACCTTGTTGGAAGTTGAGGGTTTTTCATACAATTTATCTAATGCCCTCATCAGATCATCCATTGTCTTTTCTTTTGAAATTTTGAAAATCACAGACACTGCCATGCACAACCATATTGTTCCCAATGCCTTTCTATCAAGAACCTCTCATTCTTCATCCTTCATATTCACTGACTTCTTTTCTTTTCCACCAAACGGTAGGAAAAGATCATTATGATAAATATAGTCCTCCATTTGTATCTTCCATAGCTAGTAGTGTTGGTCATTAGACTTCTTGACCCTAAATTTTCCTTCTTCCGCCATTTCTCCCACTCAAACTAGAAAACCATCCTTTCCTGTGAGTTTATCAACTATATAAACCTTTGAATTATATACTAGTTATTAGGAATACAATCATGGATAAATACAAATAAAATTGAATGTGGAAATAAAACAAAGAAGAGAAAAATACAAGAGAGAAACCAATATGTGTGGTTCACCCAATATGGGATACATCCACAAAGAAACAACTAGTGATTCCTCACATAGTGTTTTTCCCTTTCTCTCTCTCCCTTCCAAATGGCAATTAATTGACCCCTTTATCATCATTCAAAATCCCTTTTAAACTTATTTTTTCCACCTGCTTTCTCCCTTTTTGATATGGGTCCTAGGAAGATCAAATTATTATAAAATGATAAAGGTTTACCTACCTACATAATGGACTAACAACTCACTCCAATGTAGGGTCTCACATTAACTCAACCCATAGTTCGCGTATATCCAAATACCATTACATGATAAATATCTTATATTGTAATTATTATTGGACAATCCACTATCACTCACATCATTATTTGTTTGGTAAGAGTTAAATGGTTCATCTACAACATGATGCAAATAATAGTTGATGCATACTAATGAAAATTAATTAAGGGTAATGAAACACAATTGAAATTTAAATGTAACTAATATAATGCAATTCAAATGATAACAAAATAATACTATAGTAGTGTATGTGTGCAAGGTGTGTGTGCATGTCCAGTGCACACATTGCTTGTTCATGTACTATAGGTAACCATCACCACCTTTAATGCATAATTCTTGAATGAAAAGACAATAATAATCACATTCAATACAAGATAACCACATATGCAATACAATAATAAAGTAATAAAAACATTAAGAAATCTTATTAACTAAGTCACAATGCATCAACACTAATCAACATTATATGTAGATTTATATTAATGAATTAAAAATAATTTATAGGTGAAAGGAACTAAGTAAAACTAAGGTGGAATCTCAAATTCCAAACCAAAATATTACTAATTTAATCCTCCTTCCTTCCAACTTCTACTTCCTATCCATTCCTCTATTCAAATATCTCATAGTGTAAACTATATTGATCTAACCCCATATATAACTTGTATGTAGAAGAATCAACTAAATCGACTAAATTTCCTAGCAGGACTGAGGAAACTGATAGTCATCATCACACAACTTGGGGAGCATCGATTAACACTACCTCCCACGAATCCAAGTTTCAAAGGATAAATAGTGGGAAATACCTCCACCCCTCCAAATGGAACTAGGGTAAACACCCTATCAATAATCACACTAGAATTCTATTATGGTTCTTATATTTGAGTCATTGAATTACTAAGTTGGGAAACCTAGTTTCCTACATAGACTTTCCATATACCATATATCATAACAAGTATCGAACCAACAATCAATCCAATTCCTCATAACTTACACATTTTCTACTGATGTTTCCGAGATCAGGGTAACTTTAGTCACAAGTACTCGACAATCACGTAGACTCTTTAACCCATGGGTAAGTATCATCCACAACATAAGTCATTGCACATTATTTCATTATTTCTAAGTAAATTACCATTTTATCCACTACCAGACAATGTAAAAAAGTTAATCTATTTATCATATTGTGCATGGCATCCATTCATTCATTCAGTCGTAATGTACATTGATATCCACACATCCTAAAATTTGATTTATTTTTGTATACGAGAAGAAAATTAGACAACTACCACCATTATAAAATGAAACATAAACTTAAAACATAATTTCCACATATAGACAGGTTCATAAATCCACACACATAATGTTCTCAGTCAAGATGATTCCAACAGTTAATAAGAAAATAAATGTCTAAATGTTAGTTATATATCCAATCAAACTATGGGGTGTTATATACACCCACCCTTCAGGAATATTTATCCTTAAGTTGTAGTTAAAAAGTGAGGGATAATCATGATGCATGGTATCTACGTCTCCCGGTGTAGCAGATCCTAGGCTATACTTTTCCTACCAAACCATAACCTCATCTATTAGGTGTTTCCTAATTCATCAAACTCTATGGTCCAATATGCATAAAGGTTTGACCATGAAGGTTCCCTTGTCCAAAACCTACAATTCCTTCCAATTTAGTTTATGAGATTTGTTAATAATATAATGATGTACTACATATACATGGAAAACATCATGAGTTTCATGCAAATGGGATGGAAGTACTAGGTGATATGAAATTGGTCCAATTCTTTTTAGGATTTTAAATGTTCCTGTAAATCGAGGTGACAAATTTTTCCCTTTTCCAAACTAGATAGTACTCCTATTAGGTCTAATACGAATGAAAACCTCATTTCCAACATCATAACTTTAGTCAATTCTATGAGCCTCAACATCACTCTTATGTCTATCATGTGCTTCTCTTAATTGATATCTAATTTGAATTACCTTCTCTTCCATCTCCTAAACCAATTTCGGCCATATGATCACTCGCTCCTCTAATATATCTCAACTCGATGACATCCCACATATAATTCCATATACATATTGACAAGGTGGCATTAGTATAGAGATATGTAACTGTTATTGTAAGAAAAATCAACCAAAGGTGAGTAATTTTCCCATTGGGTCTATTAATCCATAACGTACATGTTAAGCATGCCTTCCATTACCTATTTAACTCTCTTTGTTTTCCCATCCATTTCAGGATGATACGCTAAGATTAAGTTTAACTAAGTCAACAACATTGATTGCAAGGTTGTCAAAACTTGGAAATAAACTTAGGGTCTCTATTTGAGATTATAGTTTTAGGAAATCCATGAAGGTGTATAATCTCTCTTATAAATACCTGACCACATCCGCGACATTGTAAGTTTCCCTGACTAGAATCAAAAAGCCACTTGTGTTACTTTATCGAATTCCACTGAAATGGAATTATGTGTTAGAGAAATGAGGGAAAATCCTACAACAAAATCCATGTAAATGACTTCCCACTTGGACATAGGAATGTCATGAGGCTGCAAGAGGCCATTCAGGTGGCGGTGATCAATCTTTACTAGGTAAAATTCAAGGAACTTAGCAACAAATTGGACTACATAATACTTCATTCCTAACTAAAAGAAGAGCTTCTTCATGTCTTCATGCGTATTCATCCCCCCTAGATGTTCACATTAAAGTGATATATGAGATTCCCTAAGGATATTTATTCTAATATCCCCTTCCTTAGGGACATACATCCTCACTTGAATTCACAACAATCCATTTACTGTATTGGACCTATTTGGGTCCTTAATTCATACTTTAATATACTAGTAGTTTGCTTGTTATTAAATTGATTTGTTTCATATTGACTAAATTAAAATTTAGGTTCCCCATAATATGCTCAGGTATCCTAATTTACAATTTACAGTTTTTACATTTCTCAATTTTTCATTTCTTACAGCATCATATCTCAATAATTTCACATATAAGTAAATTTATAACCTACAATATTTCATACTACCAAGTTGAAATGCATCAAGTAATAACTGAAAATTGCTTATATAACAAAAAATACCTATGCAATAATAGTTTGTACAAGAAATCTTGTCCTATATAATAGTTGTAAATCCTTAGGAATATCAACCTAACGAATCAGTTTACCACCCTACCAACTAGGAAAGTATTATCGATTTCTTAGCTCCAAGAATTGGACCCCCGATCCCAAAACCTGAGTACAGTCCAACCAGTTCAAGTATTTCCCATCACAATGAAAAACAATCATCCTTTGTTGTTTTTCCCAAAAACTTTCCTCCCCTTCATATCATCCACATTTTCTCCCTATATCTTCCTCCACGCTAACTCTCCCCCTCGAGACCTTCTCCCTTATCCTCACATTCAATGTCCCAACTTGCTTTAATAAAATATATTTAATGCGTATGGACATAAGTCAATGCAAATTTTATTACATTTACTATGTAAGTATCTACTGTTCGATTTCAATATCAATTCAACACAATTTCTGAGAATAATAAGTTTATCATTTTAATAATATATGTCCACCTAAATTATGAGATAACACTTTGCTTCACCAACAAGTCAGACATAATATGGTACTTCGACGATACTTGATACATTTTAATTTTATTCTTTAATATTATTTAATCAGTATATTGGAAGATCAAAAATATATTATAATTGTAATTAATACTTAATTAATAATTATTTATCATTGAACTAACTCTCTCTTCCATGTACAAATTACAATATATTTAACTAATTCTATACTCAACAATCAACATTAGTTACAATTTAGACTTAATTTATATGCATTAATCAAGTTGATAGTAATCTTATTAACACTAATAAACATTATTAAGAGTTTTTTAACATTTGTTAATAAGTTAACTATCACCTTATTAACAATAATTAACCTTATTAATACACAATTTATATTAATATATCAATTAATAATAATCTAATTAATATTATTACACCATTATTATTATTAAACCAGGATCTTGAACCAATTAATATCAATAATACTTATTTATCATTTAGTGATCAAGCACTTCAATTGAAAAAATAAGTTAACAACAAATTATTATTAGCATCACTAATCACCATTAACATTATCAACCATAATTAATAACTAACCCTAATCAAAATTAATTAACAGTTAATTTATAATCTTGGCGTAACAATATCATTTCATAACTAAGTTAGGTAATAGTATTTATAATGTGACCATTCACAACCTTATGCATCCAAGCTATATTTTTTACAATGCATTAGACAATTCATACAACATATGTAGACGATCTATGTAATCATAGCTAATGCTTACATAGCTCATGTAGATATACCAATACTACTCAACCACACATCACACATAATCACACAAGTTACTATCTGTTGATGCATTCTTAAACATGAATTGGAAATGTCTAGTTGCTAACTCATATCATAATAAGCTATGACACCAACATAATATACTGAAACACAACACAAGAATCAAGCAAAAGGTTTCAACACATCATTAATTGTGTTTCCCTCTAAAACTTCCATGACATTGCTATTTTCCTACTTCCTCCTATCTAATTCAAAACTAACTTCCACATCCTATCCTTCCTCTATTAGACTACTCTGGAGCATCAACTACATGACCTAACTCTAGTTATAACCCGTAAGCAAAAGTGTCAACTCCATCAACCAAGATTCCCCAACAGGCACCCACTAGTCATCATCACACACCTTGGGGAGTGTGCCATAGTACAACCCTCCCATGAATCCAGGTTTTAGGGATAAATGGTGGGTAATGCCTCCACCCCCTAATGGAACAAGGTACTATGTCTACATCAACATAGTGAATGCCTTGTG
The DNA here is from genome assembly GCA_001517045.1 of Pseudotsuga menziesii. NCBI lineage: Eukaryota > Viridiplantae > Streptophyta > Pinopsida > Pinales > Pinaceae > Pseudotsuga > Pseudotsuga menziesii. The sequence goes on along the minus strand of LPNX010489906.1, from coordinate 500,331 downwards.
ACCATTATAATCAGTTTTTTTCATCGAATAACCAATTTGGGTGGTTGAGTTTCCTAAAACCCCATACCATCCCACACATCATGATAATAACAACAATCATACATAACAATAACAAGTCATTCTCATACCATATCTCTCTTGGAATTCATACCGTCATTATATTTCCATTTCGTAGGGCTCAACTATCCCTTCACTCTTCTAACCCTATCGGTTAGTCTTGTAACAAAATTTCATGCAATCATCGACATAATACAAACAACAATATATTCATTTGTGCCATTTCATCTGACATCATAATCATTTACTAGAAACATAACTTTAAAACGATATCCAAGTGCCATTATCTATTAAATTTTCATGCTAGAGACATAATCAAAACAGGATCATAATTCATAATATTAACATCACAAACACATATATAGATTCCACAAATAATAAATCCATATTTCCACGGTGTCATCAAACTGACGAAGTTCCACAATAATCACATACAAGTAGGAAGTGATAGTTCAAGAAATAAGGTCAAAATAGGGTGTTACATTTACCTCTAGGTGGTACCCCTAAACATAGGTTTTGACTACCTCCCACTCTAAAGTATTAATGTAACCTTTGGGTACAAATTATCTCCAAGAAGTTGTCCTGCCACTTTCTCCCTTAAATAAACATTTAAGGGTATTAAGGAGAAGAGCCTTCATCTTCTACTTATGGAATCAAGCACTAAATTATATTTCCCCTTGATGTAAGATATCCCAAATTTGCACTCACTCATAAATATTTAGTGCTAGCATTATGATGATTGACCAATTCTCATTCATGTGTGCTGTAAATGTATTCATGCATATTTAATTAAATTGGTGCATAAGTTATTACTCCACCCTCTTGCATCAACATAGTGACCAACCCCCGCTTTTACGAATCCATGCAAACTATAAATTCCTTTTCCATATCTAGCACTCTATGGAATTGTTTAATAATATTTTAATATCGGTGAATATAATGGCACATTCCTCGGTCCACTCATACTTGATTCGCTTGCATTGAAAAGTAGTAATGGGCTTTGAAATCCTTGGGAATCCTTCCACAAATGTTTAGTAGTACCTAGATAAGCCTATAAATATTCATACCTCGTGAGAATTCCTAGGCACTGGCCACTCCTTGATGGATTTCACCTTTTCCAGATCCACCAAAATCCCTTTCCCTGAAACAATGTGCCAAGGTAGTGAATTTATTTATAAAATAAAGAAAAATTGGACAACTTGTTTTTATTTAAGCATGACAACACTAGCCATAATTGATCTACATGCTCCTTCTCATTCCTAGATTAGATGAAAATATAATCTAAGAGGACTTGCATAAAGTATTCCAAGTACTTATGAAATACTCCATTCATGAGAATCATGAGTATTGTTGGCGCATTGGTCAAACCAAAGGGCACCACTATAAACTCATTGAGTCCAACCTGTGTTCGAAAGTAGGTCTTTGGTATATCACCTTCCCTAATTATAAGTTTATGATAACCTAACCATAGAGTGGTCTCTGAGAAAAGTAACTCCCCTTTCATATGATCCAATAGATCATCAATTTAATGTGTACATTACCTGTTGTTTACTGTGGATTTGTTCAAATCTATGCATTCAATGCAAAGTTGCAAATAACTATCCTTATTCTTGACAAATATTATTGGTGCACCCCAAGGTGAAATACTATGTTTGATGAGTCCTAGGTCCAATATACCCTTCAACTATAGCTACAATTCACAAGTGTCATGATCTATCATCATATAAGGTGTCTTAAATATTGGCTTAGAGCCCAGTTTTAACTAAGTAGTAAAATCAAGTTGTCTTTTTGTAGGTAACCTTGGGAAATACATCCTTAAATTCCGGAAAAAAAAGATATCAATCAAAACATTGTCCCTTATCCCCACTTAAAAACTCTACTAAGTACAACTGACATCCTTTCCTTAGGAAAAAATTTATGTTCAATGTTGAGATGAAACATAGGGACACATTTTTCTTAATGCATTGAATAGGAATAATCCTCCCTTTGACATCCAAACAAATCACTCTATTCCAGTAAAATCATAATAAAGGTCAATGATCCTTAATCCAATTCAAGAGTATGATAATTCATAAGTACCTAGGGCAATTATGTACACTTAGATATTATTTGTACACACCCCCATGTCTACAAAACAAAATATAATGATTTGTATCATGCATATGGCATCATAATCATTTACTTGAAACATATATTTAAATCGGTATCACACACACACACACACACACACACACACACACACACACACATATATATATATATATATATTCCACAAATAATAAATCCATATTTACACAGTGTCATCAAACTGACGAAGTTCCACAATAAGCACATACAAACAAGAAGTGATAGTTCAGGAAATAAGTTCAAAATGGGGAGTTGCATTTACCTCTAGGTGGTACCCCTAAAACATAGTTTTTGACTACCTCCCACTCTAAAGTATTAATGTAACCTTTAGGTACGAATTATGTCCAAGAATTTTTCCTTCCACTTTCTCCCTTAAATAAACGTTTAATGGTATTAAGGAGAATATCCTTCGTCTTCTACTTATGGAATCAAGCACTAAATTCTATTTACCCTTGATGTAATATATCCCAAATTTGTACTCACGCATAAATTCACTCCATCAACACCTCTAATTAGCATTTAGATCTATATGAAAAAAAATATACCTCAACCTTTGGTGATCGGAATTGAGCACTGAGTTGTGTTATACAAGATAATGCCTCCAAATATTTAGTGCTAACATTATGATGATTGATCAATTCGCAGTCATGTGTGGTGTAAATATATTCTTGCATATTTAATTAAATTGATGCATAATTTATTACTCCACCCTCTTGTATCAACATAGTTACCAACCCCCAATTTTAGGAATTTTAATATCAATGAATATAATGTCACATTCCTTGTTCCACTCATACTTGATTCACTTGTATTGAAAATTAGTAATGGGTTTTACAATCCTTGGGGATCCTTCTACAAACATTCAGTAGTACCTATATAAGCCCATAAATATTCATACCTAAGGAGAATTCATAGGCATTCGACACTCCATGATGGATTTCACCTTTTCCTGGTCCACCAAAATCCCTTTCCCTAAAACAATGTGCCAACCTAGTGAATCTATTTATAAAATAAAGAACATTTGGACAACTTTTTTTTCTTTAAGCATGAGAACACTAGCCATAATTGATCTAGATGTTCCTTCTCATTCCTAGAATAGATGAAAATATAATCTAATAGGACTTGCATAAAGTAGTCCAATTACTTATGAAATACTACATTCATGAGACTCATGAATATTGTTGGTGCACTGGTCAAACCAAAGGGCACCACTATAAACTCATAGGTCCAAAACCATGTTCTAAAGGAGTTCTTTGGTATATCACCTTCCTTAATTATAATTTGATGATAACCTAATCATAGAGTGGTATTTGAGAAAAGTAGCTCCCCTTTCATATGATCCAATAGATCATCAATTTAATGTGTACATTACCGGTTGTTTACTGTGGATTTGTTCAAATATATGTAATCATTGCAAAGATTCAAATAACTCTCCTTATTTTTGACAAATATTACTGGTGCACCCAAGGTTAAATACTAGGTTTGATGAGTCCTAGGTCCAATAACCCCTTCAATTATAGCTACAATTCACAAGGGTCATGAGCTATCATCCTATAAGGTGTCTTAAATATTGGCTTAGAGCCCAATTTTAACTAAGTAGTAAAATTAAGTTGTCTTTTTGTAGGTAACATTGGTAACTTCAGGAAATACATCCTTCAATTCTGGAAAAGGGGTTCCAATCTAAACATTGTCCCTTATCCCCACTTACAAGCTCTACTAAGTACAACTGACATCCTTTAATTAGGAAACACTTTATTTTCAATGTTGAGATGAAACATAGGGACACATTTTTATTAATGCCTTAATTAGGAATTATCCTCCCTTTGTTATCCAAAAAAATCACTCTCTTCCCATAACATCCTAATAAAGGTGGATGATCCTTAATCCAATTCATGACTATGATAAGTCATAAGTACCTAGGGTAGTGATGTACACTTAGTCCTTATTTGTACACACTCCCAAATCTACAAAACACTCTTCCACATTAGTTCCAACTACTTTCTTTACCCCAAATCTACTTGTATTAGACTAAAACATTCATGCTTACAAGTTGTCAACCCACACTTATCTAATGCAAACGGATAAATGAAACTATCTATTTCACTAGGATCAAAAAATATTTTAAATTCAACATTGTTTATTTTACTTGAAGACTCCAACATAAAGGATTGATTTTTAATCTAGTGGTTATCAATTGTTGCATAGATATAATTATTGCTACCATAATTTCCCACCATAGCCTCTTCCTACTCTTCCATGGACCATGATTGTAACTCTATATAGTTACCCTGAAAATGTGGACCCCCATATTGCCAATGAGAAATGTGGGGTGGGGACTAAGTGATAACTAGCATATATTTCTGAGAGGATTTCCTTCCCTAGGAACCATTGCCCCTGCTAAGTACCCCTTGAGAATGTATTGGACTCTCATAAGTCCTTAATTATTCTTGTGATAATGCAATTGTTGTCGCTCAATGTGTGGCCACATTTCCATAAGGTGGTAGCCTAAATTACCCCCATTGGAAAAGTTCTATGGGGCCTTCCCGCATACCCTAATTGTTGTGGAACAATTGGTTTCACACCCTCTCTTTGATCCTCTTTAGATCCTACATTATCTTCTTCATAAAAACCACATTCAAATGCATGTGGCACCGAAGTTTGTTTCCACATCGGCACAATGGGCCTTATACTGAAATTCAACCCATAAACAAAGCAATCTTCCTGTCACTAATTTTTGTCCATGTAATATACATACTTTACCATATCCATGAATCACAATTCGTAGTCCTCCACAATTTAGTTCCCTTGTACTAAGGTATGGAAGGATCCTACTTGGTTTTCCTTAAAAAGAGTCATCATGCACTTCCTTCTAAACCTATATTCAAATAATTCCCATGTGACAGTGTCTAGAGTGAGATGAAATCGTCTTTCCATGTTCCCCCACTAGTCCAAGGCATGACATTGGAGTTGAAAAATGACTATTTTGGACTTTTAGGTGGAGGCATACTCTTCCAATACAAAGAAACTCTACATTCCCTCTAGCCATGTCTTGGAACACTATCTAACACAACCGCAAACAAACTCTAGAATATTCACTTTCTGAATCTCTTTAGGAATGTCCTCGGGAGGATTTTTTTCCTCCAAATTCATTGACACCTCAAGACTACCCTCCCTTGATGGAAAGGGATCTTTCCCCACAACTAGTACATTTCTCACTCTTGGAATCTTGTTAAGTGTCTTGTTGATTTTATACAAGGAGCGCATTATAACGAACATATTTGGTGATGGCATAGGCGATACTGGCATGATTGGATTAGGTGGTGGTGTCACTCAATCTTGAACCCAATTTATTTGTTTCCTAACCACAATGATTATGCATCATGTCACAAGGTTCATAAGTAAGGGTTTATGTCATACTACTACATCACACAATAAATATGTGTAGGTGTGACTATCTTTTACATTCATTTGTAACGAGCATATCACTTAATGTTCTAGATATGGGTCAAGGAGGTCAATATGATAATAAAACTCTGCTACTTACCCTAGGTACTACAATATATCTACCAGTTTGTCAGTCATTAGATGTTTCCTTAATCCCCCCAACACCTAAATCGCTTCACATCCAAAATAAATCCACTTAAAAGAAATAATTCATGATTCTTTTTATCATTATCATCATTATGATTAATATATATATATAGTTAATTATTTATATATCATTATTTTAATAAATTAATGAAAATAAATTTATTTCAATTAAATTAATCTACCATTAAGTACAACTTAAGGATAAATGAAATTAATTTTTTTATATGGCCATTTGCATGAGGCGACGTTCGCTCTGCCAACCAACCCATGCTAAAATAATAATAATAAAATAAGTGAGGTTGAACAAAACCCTCGCCCCTCCCTCCCTATTTCATTTTTCCCTACATATTTTATCTTCTTTGCTCTGCTCTGCGAGGGTTTCATGGTTTTAGATATCGCTTCGGTTCTTCACATCCATCCTTGGCTCCAAAAAACAACTGTAGATAGGCAAAATATTGTATGGAATTGATGGAGTTCAACATCAAACATATTTCTTTTGTCAAGTATAATCTCTCATATTCGTTGCAATTTGGTTTTTTCTATCATATGTTTTAATTCACGAATGAGAGAGGGGGGGGTCACCTTTGGAATATACCCCACTCCCTTTGATACTTCATTTTCTTCTGGTAACTTGACCTTGATACCAAATGTAACTTCCATCCTCATGATGGGTGTTAAAAAATAAAAAACTACTAATTAAAAATAATAGCAACGAAATAATTTAGTCCTATAAGAACTAAACACAAAATTTTCATATTCATAAGTTTTGTGCATGTTTCCTAAAATTCTAGTATCATAGGAGTATAATGTATGTATTTTTTATTTATTTCACAGCATAGCAATATTAGTTAATTGAAATATTGAAAAAATAATATAACTAAGAATACTAGTATAACATCTTAGGTTCTATTTGAGTTAGCAAATCTCGTAGTTGTAGTTGATACCTTGATCCATCCAAGTGATGGATGTTACCCAAACTGGAGATATTCCTCTGAAAAAACTAGAAGCTAAGGTGGTATATCTAGGAAACATGTGGGTTTCCTGTCCCTCTAGGCCCATAACTCCAATAACCACAATAAATGCCCATGAACCTTTCAATAGCCAGTAACCAAGGTCAATTTTCAATCTCCACTTACTCAAATAGACATTCCCCCTTCCACTCCATCCCTTTTATATGTCAATTAACCAACCCCTCTCTCATCATCCAATGCCCCTTTTTAATTTAGTCCATTCATTTCCTTCTTCCCTTCTCAAGAAGAGTCTTAGGAAGGTAAAATTATTATAAAATAATATTTGTTTGCCTATCTACATAATGGCCCAAGAACTCACTCCAATGTAGGGTCTCATATTAACTAAACCCATAGTTCTTGTAAATCCAAATACCATTAAATAATAAATATCTTCTATTGTAATTGTTATTTGATAGTCCACTATCACTCACATCATTATTTGTTTGGTAAGAATTAAATGGTTCATTTATAACATGAGATGCAATTAATAGTTGATGGATACTAATGAAAAATAATGACATATAATGAAATCCAATTAATGGAATACCAATTTAAATGTGATAAATACAAGGTAATATAAATGGACTTAATACAATTGAAATGTAACTAATGTGATGCAATTTAAATCATAACCAAGTAATTATACAATTAATACTATACATTAATATTTATTACATGCCTGAGTTATTATTCATGATAACCAAGTAATCACCAATTTATATCAACTAATACAATTAATGTAGTACCAATTTAAATGTGATTAATACAAGTTAATGTAAATGGACCTAATACAATTTAAATGTAACTGATGTGATTTAAACTATACCAAAGTAATAATACAACTTAATATTTATTACATCCATTATCAATTATTCATGATAACCAAGTAATCACCAATATATATTAACTAATACTAGTGTACGCATGCAAGGTGTGTGGCTAGTGTACACATAGATTGTGTATGTACTATAGGTAACCATCACCACCTTTAATGCATAATTCCATAATGACAATATAATAATAATCACATGCAAGAGAAGGTAACCACATATGCAAGACAATAATCCAGTAATCACAACATTAAGAAATCTTATGAACTAAGTCACAATACATCAACACTAATCAACATGGTACTTAGATTTATATTAATGAATTAAAAATGTGTAATGTCGCATTCTTGTTGAGCAACAAGAACCAACCCACTAACCTATTCAATTCCCATAGGTTCAAGCAAGTACTAAAAAAATAAGGAATTAACTATTGGCTAATGCCACATGGGATAAAAGTACAACATTAGGAATGATCATATGAGTCATTAGCATATAAATAGGACCAATTGAGTAGGATCAAGTGACACGCATGACATGAGATGCCTAATGCAAAATGGAACAAACATGCATTAATAAAGTTGCATACATTCATAAGTTATGTTGCATGTGTCATGCATAGGTAAAAATAATAAAAAGGGAACAAATCGATTTTCATGGTATTATTGTTATTATTCATCATTAATATTTGATTTGGAGAGAACGGAAATAATTTTAGGGTTGAGGGAAATTTCCTTAGACAACAATTGAGTTAGGTGGCAAAATCTATCCACCCTAGTCAATTCCAGGGATATATTATCATACTTCAAGGTTACATCATATTCATCAATTTTCCAGGGGTTCGAGGGAATCTAGGCAACTGAAGAAGAGTGAGGGAAAATCATTTTTCACACTAAGGATGCATTTCTTAAGCTTTTACAGAGGGCATATAGATCAATTGGAGAGATATATAAATTGGCTATTCCTGAGGATATCTCAATCATCTATCTAAAGGGTTGATTCATTGAGAAGCATTATTGCTCATCTTAGGAGGGTGTATTCGTATTTATCCAACATCGGGGGGGGTGGTGGGGTGGGAGGAATTATTATTACACATATCATTGAGGAATCATTCATCTGAGCATTGGAGGCTATATCCTTCACATCATCCATTGGGAGAATCATTATTGACTCATATTGCTTCTTACTAGGATTCATACAAACAATTTTGGAGTTGTATCATCATTCTCGCATCCAAAAGAGGGCATGAGATTGCATGGGAAAATTGATCCAAGGAGAGACCATAACCTCAGTGACCTAGAGTTGGTGCATGGATTTCATGTAATCTTCATAAGCTTGGCCTACTTCCATACATATCATTGGTATGTTCATGCTTTGATTTTGATCATATTACATTGTATATATGAAATATATTGTTTCTCAAGGACATGCAACTTTATTATTTTCATCAATATAGCTATTGGACAAATAACAAAAACTTCAATTTTAATACCAAATATGACTACAAAACCTATAAAGCATCAATAAACATCAATTGGTATATTACAAAATGGTTTATAGGTGAAAGGAACCAAGTACAACTAAGGTGGCATATCAAAATCCAAACCAAAATGTTTCTAATCTAATCATCCCTCTTTCCTGACTTCCTTCCAACTTATACTTCCTATATATTCATTGTCTAGAATATCCTAGAGCATCGACTATATTAACATTACCCCAAATATAACCCATAAGTAGAATCATCAAATAAATCAACCTAGCTTCCCCAATAGTCATCTGATAGTTGCCATCACACAAATTTGGGGCATGGATTAACGTGGCCCTCGATGTAAGTTTTAAACTTGTGTAGAGAAGCAAAGCATACAAATTATTTTAGACAAAATAGAGATTAAACCAAAAAATTCACACAAAATATTGAGATTTACCCTGGAAACCCTTAATCGGGAAAACCATCATAACTTGGAGCCACATCTATTTTTTGCATTATCATTATGAATAACTCACAATAAAATATAGGTATTCCACAACATCCAATACCCTAATCCATTAACCCATATTAGAAAATAGAAACCAATCCCTTAACCGGAATTAAATTACATATTTTTAGAGAATTCCCCAAAATATAAAAAACAACCCAAAATTTTGGGCTCGCTGCACTCACGTCAGAAACGACCGTTATCAGAAATGACATAACAACCATTTCTGAACGAAAACAAAATATTGTCATGTTTCCGTGAAGGTGTCGTAGGGATCGTCAGGAGAACCACTGATAGGCACACCCCTCGCCCCATACATGCAAATAATATAACACATACCCAACACTTCCATGTTTCTCGTCTTAGAAGATAAACAATGCACAATACCTCCACCCATCCTATTGGATCTAGGGTCAACACCCTATCAATAATCACACTATGTTTCTATTGTGGTTTTTAGAGTCGCATCATCAAATAACTATTTTGGGAAACCTCATTTCCTGCATAAACGTCCACTAACACACATATCATAAAAATTATGAAACCAACAATTAATCTAAGAATTAATGCCTCGTGACTCACCCTTTCTTCGTTGATCTTCTCAACATTAAGGTAACTTCAATATCACAAATACATGGCTATAAATTAGCCTCTCTAACCTATGGGTGATTCTCATCCACAACATAAGATCATGCACATTATTTCATTGTTTCTAAGTAAATTACCAATTCATCCACTATTAGACAATCCAAACAACATATTATATTTATTATGTGCATGGAATCGACTCATTCATTCAATCATAACATACATCGGTATCCACATACCCTATCTATTTATTTAAATTTTCATACTGGAATCAAATCACACAATTGTCATCATTAATAGATGAATGGTAATCTTAAAACATAATTTCCACATATAAGTAGGCTCATAAATCCACACACATAGTTTACTTGAGTCAAGTTGATGCCAATAAATAATAAGAAAAATATACAATTTAGGTTGACATGTTGTTTAACTATCCAATCAAAATATGGGGCATTACATATTTCCTCTCAAGATTTCTCTTTCTACTTTATATTGGTCTATAGACAAAAAATGATTTCTTACCAAGGTAGCATGGATAGAGGCATGGACTATGTATGGCCCTATCCATTCTTCAAGCCCTCCACCCAAGACATGCATATCTATGATATTTGACGATATCATATGGTATCTCTTCTCATGTTTTTTGGAGACCCCTCATGTCATTGAATCATGAGAATACTATCCCAAAGTATCTCTATATAGGTTTGCAATATGTTTAACAATACAGGGAGGAACTGAAAGAACTAGAGGATTTTTATGGTAAAATGAAGTACAAGGAGGTGGAATGTTCTCAACTTAAGGGATTAACCATCTCTCCCATAATCCCATTTCCATTTTCACGAGTCAATGTTTCAATGAATTAAACCAATTTTGTTGTGATATGGTTTTTAATTGATACATGGTGGACTTACCTAGGATAGTGTTGTGCCCCAAGTTGTACCCTTCACAAAACCTCACTCTAGATATCAATGTTGAAAGGAATATGATGGGAGGAATCAGAAGGCTAGGGCATATTGTGTGGGATGCACCTTCCCACACCGCTCTAGCTCATCAATCTAGTCCTCAGGCTAGAGGGGATGGGTAACATCAATGCTTCTAAGGAAAATGCACTCATCTGTAACCCAAGGAAAACTAATTTATCTCTCAATATATGACTAGATTAACAACATAAATTGATGGTGTATGGAGTTAATTTATGATACTTATTAAAGGAAAGGTAAAAACATTGTGTTGTGGTTGTGTGTTGTGTCAATATTGTGGACTTATGTTGTATCAAGTCAGTGATTCTCATAGACGATACCTTATGAGAATGGATCTCCAATTGTGAAGATGATCTTGTGTTGTATCAAGATTGAAGTCTTGTGTTGTATCAAGACTATGGACCTCCATTTGTTGAGGTGGTTATACTACATGATATATTGATAGTCATGGTCACTAAGCGCTATAAGTATCCTTTAGGGATTAGCTACCCCTAGAGCGAATTACTTTAGCATATGGCTATATGGCCCAGGGTAGTATATATGATCATCATTATGTAGGGAATAATTATTCTGAGTATGATATGATAAGATGGATAAATAATACACATATGGACCATGCATTAATTATTTAATGATAATGAGATAAAGCATAGAGAAAGAGAATTTGAATTTCCCATGTGAATGTCTAAGCGGACTCAAGTTATAAATCTCCAGTGAAATATGAATGCCTCAATCAGTGCCTCAGTCAAAGCATCAGTTGAACTATTAATGAATTTAATCAGTTAAGTAAAGAAGAGATTAATGCTCATCAATAAACATGCATCAGTTAACTACAGAGATCCATGCAAAAGTTAATAATAGAAATTGTGCATGGATGGCACTAAGAGAGAAGCATTGATGAAACTTAAGTTAGCATGTTAACTAAGTGATCAACAGTCTGTTAAAGATTGAGTTCAAGTCAGTTAAAATTCAGTTCAAGTTAGTTAGCATTTAGTTCAAGTAAGTTATCATTCAGTTCAAGTTAGTTAACATTCAGCTCAAGTAAGTTAACATTTAGTTCAAGTCAGTTAAAGATTCAATTCAAACAATTAATATTCAGTTCAAGTTAGTTCACTTTCAATTGAAGACAGTGAGAAATCATTTAAAGATAATTGAGGAAAGGAAGGGTGCTAAATTTTGCACAAAGGGAGTTTTAGTTATCTCTTCCTTGTGCATGCACTATGTGGTGCTCTCACTATGTTTATTAAGCCTCCTATGCACTACCTTCTGCATGCTAGGGTTTTTGGCTTGTTCTTAATATGATAGGCATATTGCAAGCTCAATACAGCTACATACAATTTTTTTTGCAGGGTTACATTAGATATATCTTCTCTATTGTTGTGGTGATATCTCTTATTGGGAAATCCAAGCTTATGTGTTGTAAACCATTCTATGCAAATCTATATATCATACTCAAAGAATTGTTGGGTTTTTCATCCTCCATGTTTGGAGGGTTTTCCTAGGGTATATATTGCCTCTCATGGTTTATTATGAAGATGATTTATGTGGCTAGTATATGTATGAGATTCACACGTGGCTAATATATTCATATGTGGCTGATTTATGAGATTAACATGTGTTGAAATTGATTGATAAAATTTTTAAAGTTCAAGCATCTCCAATTTTGCTCAAATATCAACATGGTATTAGAGAATAGGGCATGGAAGAGCTTATTTTTGTACAACAAGATTAGCCTAAGTAGATTTTGAAGAGTTGAGAAAAAGATTGCAGCCATGACTTCAATCTCTATTTGACCAGAAGACTGAATTGAAGGCACGTCAATATTCAACACATGGAAAGAGAGGGTGTTACATATTCTTGAGGAGAATGACCTAGATGCATATGTGACCTCGGTGATTGAGGAGCCTTCATCCAATTTAGGGAGAATCCAAGATCAAGTCTGTATGCATCATTCTCGTCAATTTCCAGGAGACAAATTTTGTAGAGCATTTCTGATCAATTCGTGAAGAATCATACAAAACCGTTAAAAACCCACTGTCCAAATGGGATTATTTAATTTATTTGAAAGAATATTTCAAAAATTCACAACCGTTTGGGAGATACGATCAGTTATTTTATGATGAAGTTTTCAAAATTCATGTTATGGTCGTCTTTCCAATATGGACGAATTAGTTGAACGGACTAAGGATTTGTCGATTGGATATTATTCTTATTAAATAGATCTTTTGTATAATGAGATACTCTTAGAGTTAAGAACTTGTCTGAAGAAGAGGATGATGATCGTCGAACAACGTTTTTCCTGAAGAAGAGCATTTTCTCCAGGTTGCATGGGATCCAATTTCCCCATGTAGAGATTTGCTACCTCCTGCATCCAATCAAATTTGCAAGGAAGAAAATATCAAGAGGGAGCACACAAAACAATAAAATATAATTACTTGTATTTTGTTTATTATATTCTTTTTAGATCTATATGATTTTGAATGTGTTTCATTACAATCATATAGAGATCCGTAATCCTGGGATTAGGAATTGTGTTATGATATAAACATATTTAGAATATATGTTGATTGTATTTCTTTTATTGGAAAATAACAAAACTCATGAAGTATACATGCATGATTTTTTATTATCATATGCTTTTATAAAATCAAATTTAAAGGTTTTTTGAATGTATTCCTGGGATTAGGAATGATGTTATAGTATAACATGATTAAAATAATATGTTACAATCTTTCTATTTATTGGTAAATAGTAAAACTCATGTTATGTTTAAATTAAGAAAAGTATAGGGTTGCATGATTGTTCATGAGATATGAATATAAAGCATGCATGATTGTTTCTTGATATATGAATATGTGGATGCATCATTTATTTATGAAATATGAATGGGGTTATGTCAAAACATTGATTTAGTCTATGTTGATAACTGTGTGAACCATTACAAGTATGTTGAAATTTTTCATATGATTACATTTCTTGGTTAAGTAATGTGATTAATCATTTGAATGTTTTTCTTGTATGGAAAAACATATGTCCTGGCCTACAAGAAGAGAATGGCATGGAGTCATTCGGATGGTTGATCCTAAAAAAGAGAATACCAGGATATTCCTATGTTTCTTAGGAATAAGTTAGAATAGAATCCCTAATACTATTATGAGAGAAGTAAAGACTCCTGGAGGTAATTTGTTTATCCTAGTTATATTCATATATTTGTTAGACATAGAGGAGTATGAGTCTCTATGATGGAGAACTCAAATTATGATTTTCACATCCTAGATGTTGAAAGGGAGAAGATATATTTGCTATATCCTAGAAAAACCAATGGAACTGGTTAAATTAACCTCATGATATGTAGAAACCATGTATAGTAATCATATTCAAAAGGAATCTATATGTAAGAATATTGGATGATTCTTAAGTTTATAGGTGTAACAGTCATTAGATAATATTTTTTCTTCTGTTGAGGAAAAATGTTCATTAGAGTTCTTGAAAGGATTCAAGAACAATGGATTGTAAATCCATGACCACACACATAAAAATAAATATGATTCTTGTTCATATTATAGGATCTCATAGATGTTAGATATATCTATATAGGTCCCAGGATTAGTTATATGCTTTACAGTTAGTACATAGACATGTACAGCAAAGCATGTGTTTTGTTACCTACTTGGTACAAGTGTATGTGGATTTAGCCATGTCTCAGTCAGTGAAAGTAAGTTTCACAAACATATGGATTTTGACTAGTACAGTGATCAAGAAATATCACATCAAAGATGTTGCTAATATAGAGCATATTGTAAAGCAATAAAACTTTACAAAGTTCCTAGTTAGTTATATCCGAGACATGGTGCAGAAAGGAGTTGTTTAACTCCTATACATATCCACAGATGAGTATAATTTCCAACATATTTACTAATCCTCTATCCAGAACAAGCTTGGCATAGTATAAAAGACTCCTCTAGTTGAAGAGAGAGTATTGATGTATCTACACAGGAAACAATATTTAAAAGTCCCCAAACTAGTTAGTGATGGTACATGACTCAGGAAGCCAAGGGTTGTGATACCTTGTGGAGAGAATCCACATGAGCAAAGACATGGTCAAAGTCTCAGATCCTATTGGATACTCAAGAAGGTTTATAGTCTAGACTGTTAGAGAATAGTTAAACCTCTTGGATAGGTTATATAGTCATACAGTTGGATATGTGGGGTACTGTGATATGAAATCACTATAAAAGTGATAATGCCTTGAAGAACGTCACCAAGAAAGGCAATCTCACTAAGAACTTCTTTAGATAGTAGAAGATTCTTGAAGTCAACAAATGTTAAGATTGAAAGAAAAAATAAGACTTTCTTTTTGCATGATATTACACATTTAATGTGTTGCATATGATGGATATGAAATCCATAGTTTCTAGTTTAGAGAAACTAAATTCTAGATCGAATCTAGATGATGCTACTTTGAATATATTGGTAGTTGGTCTCTTAAAGTACCTAGTAGACTTGTTGTATTTTTATGCTTGTGGATAAGCATATGTTTGAGTACCTTTGAGGTATATTAGAATAGGTTCTTTAATGTATCTGATACATGGTAGACCTATTGTGCTATCCAGCTATTGTTTTATCCTGAGATAATCTATGTATATTGTGGTTAGTACTACATAAGCCAAGTATTGTGGCTAGTACTACGGAAGCAAGGTGTATTTCAGATATTACTAAGTAAAGTGTATTGCAGATAATACTACCCGTTGAGGAGTATTGTAGCTTGGGAAGCTATCTACTAGGCTGAAATACTTGATCCCATAGTTATTAGGTGCTAATAGTCAAGCTTTATGAAAAACACTATGTGTTATGATAGAACACATTGAGATCAAGTTTTACGTCATTGAAGTTATGGTCATGTAAAGAAAATATTTCAGTACATAGATACTGATAAGCAGATTGCAAATTTGTGGATAAGTCATTATCAGTGACAAAGTTAAGATACTTCTGAGATAATATTTGTATGGCAGGAAATTCTTGCTAAAGCAGAGAATGTCTCCCTTGCTAAGAGAGAGTGATGATTGTACAACATCAGGAGTCATTCTCCAAGACTTATGTGGTATCAAGTCAGGACATTGTGTTGTATAAATTCCTAAGTTTTCTCATATAATTGAGGTGTTAGATTTTTATCATTTAAGCTAGCATTATATTAGGATCTTTAACTAAGAGAATAACAAGCACATCAATCAAACACAAGAGACAATGAAAACAATGTTTTTCCTTAGGGAAACCATAAATGGAGAAAACCCAACAACTTCCTTAGATATAGAATCAGCACCAAAAGTAAAACCCCAAAACAGTAAGATGATCTCCCGACAGTAGTAGCCTCTTTCCTTCTAGCCCCAGCAACTTCTTCTTCCTCAGCTATGTGCTACAACTAAGTGTGAGTGAGTGTGTGATAAATAGAGAGGTTCACTCTCTATTTATACTAATTCTTGACTTGACAATAACTCACTAGGGCCGACTTCTCTAGGAGAGTCTAATAACCCTAGGGCCTCGAAACTGCGGGGACTTTAACCCTTGATCAATAGGAGGGTTACCCACAATGACTTGACATGACTTATTTACATTATTGAATCTCTTGATAGGAACATCAGGGCATGACATGACTCAAATACATTACAGACACATCCCATAATGAACATCAAGGTACAATAAATAAGATATACGGATGAATACATTCTGAAGTTACAAATACATCAACACTCCCTCTTAGCTAGGAAGGTATTCTCTCGACACAATTTATCAGCACAAGTCTTCTTATTTGTATCATCTGGATCATCATCGAGTTCTCATCATCTTCATCTTCAAGTCATCTTCATCTTCAATTCATCTTCATCTTCAATTCATCTTCATCATTGGATCTAGATCGTCACTCGATCTGGATCATCACTAGATCTGGATCATCACTCGATCTGGATCATTACTGGAACATCATCACTGGATCTGGATCATCACTCAATCTGGATCATCACTGCTGGATCATCATCACGGGTGCTATCTCATTATTCTTCTCATCACAGGAAGTTGTACAGAGCCATCCCTTTTTCATGATGGTTGTAGGCCTAGCCTTCATGTAGGTCTTCTTTAGCACTTACATCTGACCCTAAGTTAGAATGTCCCACCCAGCACTTACATCTGACCATGAGAGGAACACATCCAACACAATGTCAGAAAGGCACGCCCAACACTCACATCTGACCATGTGGGAACACCTCCCACAACCCTGTCAGAAAGGCATAGCACTTACATTCACCAGCATGATAGGACACACCTACTATCATCTGTGAAAAGGCACAGCACTCACATCCACCAGCATAATAGGACACGCCTACTATCATCTATGGAAAGGCTCAGGACTTACATCCACCAGCATGGTAGGACACACTTACTACCATCTGTGGAAAGGCATAGCACTCACATCCACTAGCATGGTAGGACACACCTACTACCATATGTGGAAAGGCACATCACTTACAATTACTAGCATGGTATGACACACCTATTGCCATCTATGAAAAAGCACAGCACTCACTTCCACCACCATGATAGGACACACCTACTATCATCTGTGGAAAGGCTCTGTACTTACATCTGATCATGTACAAACCAATTCCATAGTCACATTAGAATGGATCCCAGCCCTAGGCTGAGGATTCCTGATAGCTGACCAGGTGCCTCCATTCTCTGATAGAAAGGCATCAGCCCTTATATCTGATCAAGTGGGAACACATCCCTCAATCACTTCAGAATGGCCCTGCACTTATATCTGATCATGTGAGAACACATCCCACAGTCATATCAAAATGGCCCTCAGTCCCAGACTGAGTATTCCTGGTAACTGACCAAGTACCTCCATTCAGAGAATGGCAATAGCCCTGATATCTGATCATGTAGGAACCGATCCTATGGTCATATCAGAATGGCTCAGCACTCATATCTAACATGGAAGGAATCAATCTTCTCATCATGACAGAGTGGATCAACCCTTACATCTGACCATGGAAGGAACCTAATCCTCTCACCATGTCAGAATGGATGACGGACTCATCACTTCCCCTTGGAGGGAACCTCGATCTGGAGAACACCAAGCTTCTCCCTGAAGTACTCAAACTTCACTCTGGCCAATGGCTTCGCCAACACATCAGCTATCTTTTCTTTCGTCACAACATACTGGAGCTTCATTACTCCTCTCTGCACCATATCCCTGATATAGTGATATTTGATCTCGATATGCTTCGACTTGTCATGGAACATCGAGTTCTCTGACAACTTCACACAACTCTGGTTGTCGCAATATATAAAAGTAGCATCCAATTGGAGATCAAATAAATCAGACAGTAGCTTCCTTATACATACTGCCTCACAACTAGTTGAACAAGCTACGACATACTATGCTTCAGCTGTACTCAGTGCCACACAGGATTTCTTCCTGCTAAACCAAGAGATCACACCTGATCCCATACTGAAGCAACATCCTGAAGTGCTATTCCTATCGATGGAACTACCTACCCAATCTGAATCAACATAACCTTCTAGGTTAATCTTTTGATTCGCCTCATACTTGAGCCCATAATCAACTGTACCCTTCGGGTACCTCAGAATATGCTTTGCAGCAATCAAGTGAACATGTCTCGAATCTGTTAGGAACTAGCTCAAGGTGTTCACAGCAAAGCAAATATCTGGTCTCGTGTTCGTCAGGTACATCAGGGACCCAATCATCTGACAATACATCGTAGCATCAACCGAATCTAATGAAGCATCATTCAATAGCTTCAGGTTCGATGCCATAGGTGTGGTCATGGCCTTGCAATCCATCATCCTGAACCTCTTCAGGATCTCTACCATATACTTCCCTTGTCCCATGGAAATTTCATCTACATTCTGCCACACCTCCATGCCTATAAAATAATGCTTCATACCCAAGTCCTTCATTTCAAACCCAGCAGCAAGCTTCCTCTTCGTATCAGCAATCAACCCATCCATACCTATTACAAATAGATCATCTACATACAGCAGGAGTATCACTGGGTTGCCATCTTCAACCTTGTAGTAAAGGTTGGAATTTCTAGGACCCAAATCAGGTGAATTTTTTTCATTTTGGAACGAAAATTTCATGTTTCATTATGGTGGGATATGCTATAGAAGGATAGAGTCAGTAAGTAGCTAGAGAATATTAGAACTTGGAAGAAGATGGTCACAAAGGTTAAGGAGAAATTTATTCCTACTGATTACCAACAGTATTTTTATAAACAAGTCTAGAACCTCATACAAAGGGAGACATATGTTCGTGAATATACCAAAGAAGTATTTTGGTTGTCACTCTGAGCTGGTATCAAAGAACCAAAATTTCAACAAGTTGCAAGGTATGTGAATGGAATAAATTATTTGATTCAAGAAGAAATGAGTACACCCCATTATCATACTATTGATGAATCCTATCAAGTTTCCTTGAAGGTAGAAGAAACTATTGATAGGAAAACATATCTGAAAGGTAGAGGAAGAGATAAGATAGGGACTTTTAAAAGTTGTGAGAAACAAGAAGAATATACCAATGGTATAAGTGGTAGATGAGGAAATCATGATGGGAAAGGAAGAGGAGGATTCAAAAGAGGAAAGGTCAAGTATGTGATTACTTCTCATCATTGTGGGGTAGAAGGCCACAAGAAATATGAATTCCCAAAAGGACAAACTTCATGGAGAAGAGGAGTAGCACTAACTTGTGTCACACAGGCCAATGAAGCTTCTATTGTTGGAAAAATGTGATTGAAGTTCAGCAAGAACAAGGTGATAACTTGATGTTTCAATGATTGTTTCTTAAATATGAGAAAGGTTCAGCGGAAGAACCAGAACAAAGAAATAAAGTTTTTAAAATTAAATGTAAGGTCCAAGGAAAGTGTTTCCATTTGGTTATAGATGGTGGGAGTGCAAAAAATTGGTGTCCACTGAAGTTATGGAAAAATGGATATTGACTAGCTTGGTCTATCCCACTACTTATAATGTTTCATGGTTAAAAAGAGGATAGTATGCGACTATGACAGATCAATGTTTGTTAATATTCCATATGTGAAGTCTTCAGGACCAAGTATAGCGTGATGTGGTTGAGATAGATGCGTGCCACATAATCCTTGTAATACCATGGCTATTTGACTGAGAATTTCACCATGATGATGGTAAGGAAATCAACTATGATTTCAAGAAATATGGACAGTGGTATAAACTAACCCCAATGCTGGAAAATGGAGTAGAAGCAGTAGTAAATTGTGTTCATACATGCAATAGTAACGACAATATTATATTATGTTCCACTAAGGAATTTTCGCAAGAATAAAGAAGGGAAACATTTTGCTTAGTAGTGATTCCAAAAGAAGTGAAAGAGGAAGGAAAGAAAAATGTTACACGAGAAGATTTAAAGCCTCTATTGGATGAATTCAAGGATATTGTTATTGATGGCTTACCAAAGGGATTACCTCTGGTGAAAACTATCTCTCATCAAATTGATTTGATTTCTGGATCAAGTTTACCAAAAAAGGTGTTACGAAGAGAAACTTCCTATGGCTTGGGGTATACCACAACAGACTGAATGACACCAGAAATCAATTCATTCCAATATGAAAGAGAAATAAAGACATCTAACACTAAGGGATATGAAGCATACCTTATTCCGGACGGTTGATGTAGATCCCCATCGAGCTTTTCCAACATGTTTTAATTCACAACTCGCTCTCAACAACAACAAACAAGACAAGCATGCTATATATCAAAGTGTTAAGCCTATTCTAGCATATATAAACCATAATGTATAAGAAAAATAACTACATCTATGGATACAATATTCATAGTTATGCACATGTACTAGACAGTGTTGTTGCCTTTCACACACTTGGGGGGGACGTGGCAGAAATATTCAAGCCACTCGGTGTGTCCTTGGGGGCAAGTCTTGAGTCAAGGCTATCACCTTGTTCTTGACTCCTCCGTTTAGGATCAACTCCTAACGAAGCCAAGGGGGGTAGACCCTATTAAGTTACTAAGGCTAATTACTTTAGTATGATGGTGTTAAATTGAATAAGTTGCTTAGGAGTTTGAAATTAACAATTGATAACCACAGATAACAAGATGAAAAATAAACACAAATAAGCACAATGATGACACACAATATATATATATTGAAAGAAGTAAACAAATAACCAGTGCCTTAAAATGGAGTCATAAAATGATTAAATGTGCTTTCATGTGCTTGGAGTGAATGTTTTTCAATTGTCTCTTGGTACGTTTTAAGTTAATATGAAATATGAGTGGATTAAATTAGGTGAAGGGGGACTCCAGATATACCCGAGGGGTAGTTGGAGTATGTCCAAAAATAAAATCTTCACGGCTACCTGCAAGGAATGTGTGGGCTAAATGGAGTCTCTGAGACTGTGTTCATAATACACCCACTAGGGTGTAACAGATATCGGCACCTCGAGGTCACTGTCCAGTAGTTCCCACTTCCTTTGGGTATTTTGCCACCGTTTACGGTTTGATCGAGGTGTTGGATTTTTGCTTGATGGTGGTTAATTGGGGAAGGTGGAACCTAATTAATCTAGTCACTCACGTTGCTTTTGATGCAGCTTGACTGATCGAACGAACCACAGCCAAAATGCAGAGCATACACACCGGATTCTTTGTAATTTTTAGTAAATTTTAATCGATGTGTTTTTATTAAAAAAAAGAAAACCCTCTAGGAACCTCTTTCGGTCCAGGTGAGCCTCAATAGGGGAATCAAGGAAGGGGTTGATTTTAAATGATTGCTTGAAGAAATTAATAGTGAATAATGAAGCAGCAAAAATAAAACAAACCACAGGCTCTCTAATTAAATCTACCACGATCCTCTTTCACCTTTCGATTCAATCGGGATTCGTGGGGTAAGTATTCAAGTTACTTTGACTTTATAACATGGAATATATGATGAAAGTAATCAAAGTACACAATTTTGCATAAATGAAACTAATCTACAACACACAAAAAAGGAAGAATGCAAAAAAGGAAAAAAGGACGTGAATCCCCCCACGAGGGATGGGGAATGGGCTCGAAAGAGCCTATTCGAAATTATTTTTTATTACCGGTGGTTAGAATATCAAAAAACTGATATTGTACCTCTTGGTTCTTATACAGAATGAACCCAAGAGCTTACAAAGTGCAAAAATTAAAGATTTCGGGAAATGGGGAGACCCCTGGGGGGTTCCGGATGGCCCAAAAATCACTTTTCGGATAGCACCTACTCCTATTTTCTGTTATACCTGATAAAAACAGAAAGATTATTAAACTGAAATATTCCCAAAATCACTTTGAAAGTACCTTTGGGGCAACCCACTTTTAACCGAAAACAACTAAGTTAAAACTAGTTTAAAAAAGGGTGAAAAAGGAACCAAGGAAAGCTTGGCTTGCCTTTGGGGAAGCCAATATGCAGTGCACTAATTGCTGGATTTATATTTTAAATTATTACAGAAAAATCTAATGCATGAAAGCTATATATTTCCTTTAAAATACCATGCAAAAGACGATTTCTTTATGCCAGATATATGATGCTTATGGAAAACTTTTGAAAAACAGAGATCTAGATTTTTGAATGCTTATGTATGAGATCTAATGAGATATTTTGCATATGATAAATTAGAAGCTCATGCATAAACAAAGTAACAAGGAAGATTTATTTTTTTTAAGAAAAGAGAAGAAGAGGAGAGAAGGTTGGTTCGTTGCTTGAATGGAACAAGTTGAAAGGAGGCCCTTTTGTGGAGAGCTGAGGGACAAAGTCTTGAGCTTATTGGATAAGGAATAGAGTCAATATTGATCCACACCTTCATCCGATTAGGAACCTACAACTAAATAACACAAGCCTGCACAACAACTCGTGAGATCTGGATATAGATGTATGAAACAACAAAAATAAAAGATCATGCAAAAATAATCTTATTTAAGCATATAACTTAAATTCTTGAGCATACATAATATGAATAAACAAGAGCAAGTAATATTACTTTCCTATTTTACACCCTTACTTGATTCAACCGAATCCTTGAAGCCAGAATACAAAGCAGCACAAAAATTGGAAAAAATTTGCAGTTACCACATTAGTAGCATGACGCTAGGAATCCACACAAACACATGCACTACACGGTATAGCCTCCAAAGTTTATTTATTCACAATGAAAATATAGCAGTATTATAATGGAAATAGCTCTTCAATCCAACTCTAACTAGCTTGGAAGAGGAAAATTGTGCTTTATTTATAACAAAAACTGGAACCCTAGCCCAGAGGGGGCGCAATTCCCAAGGAGAGAGAGACTGGAGTTGCATGAGGAGTCAAGCCGAGCTTGATCTGAGTCTATCTTAGTTTGATCTAAGTTTGACTGAGTGTAACTAGAAATCGAAGAGCTGATTAGACTGACACATCAACCGGTTAACTGAAACATCAACCAAATCACATCCAGATGAGTCCATGTGTGTGGAGGAGAGAGAGGGCGCAAATCTAAAGGATGCATGTTGTGGTGCACTCTCTCTTCAGCCCAAATCAACTCCTTCTGTCAAGAAATGGTCAAATCTAGTCAATCCAAAGCCGATGAGACCGGTTTCAGTCAAATCGGAACAAATTCCACTGATTTAGGAATTTGGATTTTCTCCATTATTTAATTAATTTATCAATTAAAATAATCAATATTTGATTTTTAGGGTTTTCTGACCTGAGTGATGAGAAAATCACTCAAAACTTAGAAAAAGTGGATGAGTTAGAAAATGAGCACCACCATGACTGAATATAACTTTTAACCCCACTTTTATTACAAGACCAATTAGACTATTAAAAAATAGCCTAAGTTTTGTGGAAAAAATAAAATTAAAAACTAACAAAAAAAAAACCTAGGGGGACTTAGCACATGTTCATATGAATCAACCATAATGCTTAGCATGTTTATACATTGACACATAAACTCTAACAACCTCAATAGGCCTAAATGCCAAGCCGATCACCCCAACTTTGGAGGTATTGAGTGAAAAACTCAGAAATTATCAGTCGTTCATTCAACAACCAATAATAATCAAGGGAAAAAACACTCTAGGCTGATCGGATTGACAAATAAATTCCAAAAGACCGAATCTTTTTTAGACACTACCATGCTAGAACATTTTATTACAACTCCCCCAAGGAGGTATGAACATGTGGTAGATAAAAAAACAATTCCCATAAGCAAGTCTGAAGGTCTTCTGAAGTCTGAACAAATCATCTTTGTCCGGTTCACTAGACTCACTTGATAACACCGACTAGATACAACTTAGGTGGTAACAGATAGGAAATGGATATTTCTATTAATAAAAACAAATATAGGACAGTGACAAACTCTGTCGGCACTTCTTTGAACCGAAGAAACCGATTCCTCCACCTGGGCCTCCACCACTTCATTCCTCCATCACAATGGCAATCTTACAAAGCAAAGGCAAGCTTGGGAAGAGTAGCACTATGTGCTTGAAAGGGACAAAGGGATGCAGACTCAAGCATAAACAAGTGAGGAAACAATGAACTATAATTTCCTTGCTCTCTAAATTCTCCTCTTTCAATGCATCCAATAGGCTCAATATATATCCCTCCAAATGGGCAATGGAGGGTCGAGTCTGAGTGTTCTCAAGGCATATGGAAATCCAAGAGTCAAGTTATTCAGGACTCTATGAGGAAAACTCCCAAAAAAAAATTCTTCATGCACATTTCTTGATGTATGAAGGTATTGGCTCAAAATTTGCGTGTACACGTGGATATTGCTTTAAAAGTCACGTATACACATAAACAAGCATTTTTGGGCGGATTGCTTGGGACATCAAAGTATAACTTGAGCAAAGAGGGTCCAAGGATTCTGCAAAGGGACATCGAAGGCCATAAATATGTGATCTACCAAGTGTGGTAAAATCAGCTATAACAAATTCCCCCTAATTTGTGAGGTCAGAGGGGTAACATGATGGCTGAAATACATTATATCCATCCCAGAAGTGGAGTAATAAAGACCCAGGTGGAAGAACCAACCACTCATCAGTACAATACAATGATAAATTTCTACATATGACTGTAAATATACATATAGCAGTCCCGGATACATAAGAGTACAATGACCATGAATAGGCATGATATACAAATGTCATGTGTGGTAATATCCACGTATAATATACAATGAAAAAGATCTCCATAGTGGATGAAGATATCTGATAATATACTGGAATCTGGTCATGAGAGCTGACATCTCATAAATATTGGCACGATCAAGGAAGTAGCATATGTGGAATGCCACCAATCTCAGAGGTCTTCTACGCAAACCGCTATGAGTACATGTCCCATCACGCGAATAAAGGTGTCAAGTTCGAACATGATGGTCCATCATTTGATTATTGGTCATTGATGTATACCGTTAATAGACGTGAGAAATCCCACCAATAATGATAATGGGAATCAAGGTATAGAGTGCAATCTAACAAGTGTGAATAGATGTGTTGAGGTTGAACACTTGAAAGAATCCATCAATCAAGGGACAATGATGTATTCCCAAAACTGTCAATGGTGAGAGAACCTACCACTGATGACTATAAGTCTCAAGTCACTGAAATGGACTATAGACTCCTATTCTAGAATAAATGATTTGAAGTCGATGGAATGGAATCTGTTAGAAGGAGGGCATTAGGGAATCCCCCATAAACCAACACGAGGTACTCAGCAACGCTGGATAATGTGGAAGAACTCAAACAAACAATATGTGCACAAACCATTAATTGTATCGGGAATGGATGACATGCAAAGTCAAGATAACTGAGGAATGGCTTACTCAGGCTAAACTTCCTTCGAACAAGAGCATAAGGAAAATGGTGACTAAATGTAGGCAGTATAGACTCAACATGTAAACTGGGACAACTCTATGGCATAGGAGGCATCAACAGAGGCTCCATAGGGACTGGAATCATAACCAGTTGGTGGAGAAAACTCAGAGTAATGAGTACAACTCCCAAATCCATACTAACAACCCAACCAATGGATGTGATATGCAGTGCTCTATTCGAAGGAGACACAACTTGATAGCTGCCAAAGATAATATCATTTCACATTCGGCTTTTTTATGTTTTTTTATTCTTTTGGACTTTTTTCGGATTTGAATAGCTTGAAAAAGAATAAAAGTGCTTATAGTATACAGCTAGGAGGAGATGAGTGTCGTGGGAAAGCAAACTAGTTCCAAGCAGTGGAACATACCTATGCTCAATGCAAGGAAGCATGTGCAGGATAAGGACACTTGGGGGAAGGTCTCCTCCCAGTAAGGGATGATCAAGATGCAAAGGATATGTAAAAGGCTCTACTTGGCTAGGATTGAGATAAGCTCAGGCTACATGGCTTATAAATATGAAGCGGGGAGATAGCATAAAGCTCAATAAGGAAATCAAAACACATGAAATGCAATTACAACTTGATATACAAGGGATTACCTGTGGGAGATGGCCATCATAAAGTTCAAGAGGGATATGAATCTCTTGCTCAAAGACATGGCGAGACTATAAGGGACTCCCAAACCTAGAGGAGGAATCTCAGCATGGGTACCAAATGCAAAATGGGATCTAACTAGGGCACCCATGTATAGGAAATCTCTACCACTTACATAATGCCACTTCTAATAGCAGTATGAAGGTTCTGTGACATGACAAAGTGGGTTTGTACCTAGATTTAAGGTGAAATGGTCATAAGGAAATGCATAATGCAAGCGGATGTGGAATCCTAAACTCTATCCCAGTTTGAAATTATACTTGTATTAGATATGAACGGGTCAAAGTATCGGTCAAAGTACGCTCAAATTAGGTCCCTAGACCACAACATTAGGCAAAAAATTCCAAAATAGTCAATAAGGGTCCAAACTATAGAGAGGTGGGTAAAAAATTCAAAAAAAATCTATTAAATAGTAAAAAACTCATTTTTACCATACCATTTGGAATTTTTACCACACATAGTGCTTTGGAACCACAAACTTGAAACACTGATTCTGGGAGCTACAGGCCATGAAATCAAGAACTGTTTGGATTAAGTAATTATCCATCCCATCCTCTTTCATTTTAATGCTTTTACTTTAATTTTCAGTGGTTGAATTTTATTTTTGGGACACCCTAAAATTGGCGTTTTCAGACCACACGGAAAATCACTCAATTTTTGCTTATAGGGCATGATATACATGGAAAATCCTTCGATTTGTGTGTATATACGTAGCTCTTTGAGGAACAGCCACGTACAAGGCCGCATTTACCAATTTTTAAGGTGAAAAGTCATGAAACTCTCGTGTTTTTGTGCAGGATGGTTCTGGAATGGCATGAACGTGAGCATGAGGATGTGGAAAGGGATGTACAAGGTGATATAATGGACCAACAAACTTTGGAGGCATGCGACTTATATAAATTTTGGAATCTTGGTAGCTTAAGAGCCAAGCCAAGACTACTCCAAATGCGAGTGGACTATTGGGATCCGGATACGGAAACTTTCCAGATCGACGGGATGCCTCTCAACCTTGAGGTTGAGGATATTTACTTTATTACCAGACTATCCCACATAGGGGAGGTAGTAAATCTATGAGATCATGGGGTTGTAGGTGGCCTCACAATTGAGGAGTAAATTGCAGTTTACTACCTCCCAGACACAGAAAAGGTTGGGATTATGATCCCAACAAACTCGCTCCACAACCTTGGCCTCAAGGCCATACTAGCAACACTAGGCAGGATTGCAGGATTGACATCCCTTCATCAGGATTCTAGACCATTTATTTTCTATGCGGTGGAGTGCATGAGGCCCACCATCTATGACTGGAGTACCTCGCTGCTGGGTAACATGAAACAACAATTCTCATACTGCAAGATGGGTAGAACTCAAAACTTTGGTTTTGCAAGCATCTTGAGTACATTTTTCTTTGAGTATGTACCAGGGATAAGGTTGAGAGTGGAGATCAATCCTCATGGTGCTCGGGATCTAGCTCAGCTACGCTGGCAAAATGTGATGTAGAGGCTAGGAGGAGGGTGAGTGGCTACATCGTACGCACTCAACTTTTTCCTCTGGTGGAGTAAGAAAATCATAGCTATAGATGACTACCCCTATGAGGGGATAGACTTTCGTGGCGATCCTGACATGCCTATTCCACAAGGATCTGCATATGGTGGAATAGGTAACAATCTCGACTCTATTTTGTTTTTTAGTTCTTTCTTTTTTGGAATTTTCGATATATTGAAATCAAAAAACATGTTTTTGTGTGGTGACATTTATTGATACTGGTCATGTATACGCAGATGTTGGACCTAGATGGCCAGACATATTTCCTCGACATCGTCAAAGGGGGAGAGGTGATGATATCATAGGTGTGGATTCAGAGCATATGCTCCAAAACATCCTCACAAACTTTGTCCGGCTGACACACAGAGTTCCCATGGCACAAGTCAAGGACTTGCCTGAGGCTATGGAGCGATAGGTGGTGGGTGTACCATGCACATGGGTTCGGTTATTCAGATGGCTACCTATATTTTTCATGTGTTTTCATGATCAGTACCCTAATCCATAGGGTTAAAGGCATAGATGTAGTTTTTTTTGTAGTAACCGTGTAGTATATTTAGGTGGCTCGGAAGCCTCATTTTTGTCTCATGACATTATGTATTATGACACCACTTTTTGAACTATATTTTGAATGAAAAAGTCTTATGATGATCAGTTATTTATATTTACATGTGTGAATGTGATGTGAATTCTTCGTTGTCTGTGTATCAAATGCCAATATAGTACGTAATTTGCATATGAATCAGCAACATGATTGTAATTTCTTGGAAAGTGAATGTATGTAATGTTCTCAAATTTTCATTCTAACAACCTTGCTCGCAAGAATCTTCGTAATAAAGTCAAATCTCTAATACAATACACACCATTTAACTATAATACCACTAACTGCGAGTCAAGACGTACCTCAAGAGATCGAATACCATGAGAGATGGCATCGCGTAATAACTCAATCACAGCACTATATTCAATAATATTGTTCGATGAAGGCCAGAGACATACACCTCCTGAAGACAAAAATTGACCCATAGGAGTATAAATCACCCAAACAGTCGAAGTTGAGTTTTGGGTGTGGAGGCTGGCACCATCAGCGTATCCTACATATACCGAAGACTTTGTCAACATCTGCCACAACAAACAAAAGCAAGTCAACAAAATCAATCACCACAAGAAGACCAAAACTAAACTATGAAAATATACAATAATATACAAAGTATCAGCCTCAGCTGAGAATTAAGCATAGTATATTTCAAGATAGATCCCATTTCTAGGCTTCGCCAAGTTTGTCACATCATAATCGACTAGCTCGTAATCACCTTTCTCTACCACTCACTTGACAACGTAAGGCCCATGCCACATGGGTTTAAACTTTCTTGCCCCTAACGGTTCACTAGCTTGGTCATATAAGAGGACCAAGTCACCTTCACTAAACTTTCAGGGACGGACAAACTTATCATATTGTGCTTTAACGCGACGCTTGTTCACCTCAAGAGCCGCCAAGGCATCTCAACCTTGCTCATCAAGTTCCTCTAAGCGGACTAGACGTTCTTCTAATCCAAAAGTCTCCAGAAAAAGTTCCACGACTAGATTCAAAGAAGGGATTTGACATTCAATTGGTAAAATCGACTCCACCCCATGCACTAGCTGATATGGGGAAAAGCTGGTGGCAGTCTTAACCGCATTCGGTAGGCCCACAAATCAGGATATAACATTATATTCCAATTGGTATTGCTTTGCGTGATGGTTCTTTGGAGAATGGACTTAAGGGACTCAACCTGTCGATTCACTTGAGGATAGTAAGAAGAGGAATTCTCTTGCTTATATCCTAACTTAGAAGATAACTCAGCCATAATTTTGTTTTGAAAGTGCTTGCCATGGTCAGTGACAAGCTCTCTCAGGATACCAAACTGGGTGATAATCTGATTGAAAAATAAATGTGTGGTTGTCTCACCATCGGCTTTGATAGTGGGCATAGCCTCTACCCATTTCTCGAAATAATCAATAGCCACTATGATATGATGATTCCCCCTAGTCGAATCTGGGTTGTAATCCATAAAATCAACCCCCCACTTGGTGAAGGGACCAATGGTGATAATCGGGTATAACGGGGCAGGATGCAATCACATGTTCCATGCAAACACCTGGAAAGGGTCGCACCGCTTGACCACATTAACACAATACTTAAATATCGATGGCCAAAAATAACATGCTCTCATAATCATTTGGGTTGTAGAAATCCCAGATAAATGACCGCTACACACCCCTTCATGGAAATCATTTAGCACAGCTTCAGCCTCTTTGTGAGTCAAGCAATGATGCAAAATGGAATCAACCCCACAGTGATACAAAGTTTCACCAACAATGAGGTAATTCTTAGGTACATTACGTAAATGTCGATGCTCATCTCATTAGAGGTGAGAAGGTACCTTCAAAGTTTACAAATAGACAATAATATCCCCATACCATGGGTCCATAGTTGAAATAAAATATGTTCATTAGCAAAAGAGTCTTCATGAATTTCCCCTTCAACCAAACTAGGAAATTATGATATGGCTCCACAAAAATCAATGATTTCTTCGACTTTGTCGAAACAAACTCGAGATTGAATTCTTGAAAAATCACAATCCATTTATTGTATTTCCCCCCTATATCCATCTGGTGAGAATGAATTGAAATGGATTAATGTGATCCACAAACAAAGTTTGGTGAAGGAGTGTGTAATGCCTCAAACATTGGACCGCATGGACGGAAGCTGGGGATAGCTTCTCGACATGATTATAACAAATTTCTACATCAATGAGGTTTTG
Source organism: Pseudotsuga menziesii (assembly GCA_001517045.1). Classification (NCBI taxonomy): domain Eukaryota; kingdom Viridiplantae; phylum Streptophyta; class Pinopsida; order Pinales; family Pinaceae; genus Pseudotsuga; species Pseudotsuga menziesii. Next base: position 469,246 of record LPNX010489906.1, on the reverse strand, counting down.
GCTAAGATAATATATGACATGTTCCTAGAGGTCCTCATCCTCTTGAACCAAGACCATACCAATCATCTCTTGAGACGCGACCACATATAATAAGAAATCTCAGTTGTTTTCGAGTGGAATAAGCATGAAGGATTTCTTTAAAGCATCAAAATACTCCTGGGCTCACTCATCCCAGATGAAAGGCATGTCTTTCTTCAATAAGTGCATGAAACTCTTAGTCAAATTGGCAAAATTGACAATGAATCTCCGCAAGAAGTTTTCCATCCCTTGCAAAATATGAAGATGTATAATATTGTGTTGGGGATACACTTGAAGTATTGATTCAACCTTCAAAGGGTCAAACCTAATTCCCTCCTTGGAAACGATGAACCCTAGTAAGTGACCTACTTTCATGCAAAATATGCACTTTTGAGGATTTAACCGGATTTGATTTCGGTGGCATGTTTCGAAAACCAAGCGTAGATGGTCAGGATGATCCAATCTCAAACGAGAGTGAGAAGCTAAATCATCAAGATACACTTCAATTATGCACTTAAGGTCATGAAAATCAAAGGTCATAACCCATTGAAAAGTAGCTCCGGCATTTTTAAGGCCGAAAGGAATTTTTCGGTTGAGAATTATCAATGACTGGGATAGTAGCTCCTGACGATGCTTTCATACTATAATTATCAAAATATTTTTGATCACCTATGAAAATCCTCCCTCTGAAAGGAAAACAAATAACTTGGAAGAGGGACGAAACGATGGCTTTCATGTTATAAATCTCGTTACAGCCCAGTAAATGGTTATAGTCGAGGGGCGCATCAACCACCTCAACCTTGATCGTCATGGTCTTCCCTCCCAATTGGACCTCAAGAGACGAAAGTATACCACGTGGCTGAAAATATCTCCCATCAAAATCAGTCAACATGGTTCTATATTTTGACAATGTATGAGAACCTAAGCCCTTCCAACAAGCTAAAGACATCACAGAAGCCACAGCGCCTTCATCAATCACTGTGCATTTAATGGTGTTGTTCATACACTCTACGTGCACTAAAAGAGACACATAGTAAGGAAAGCAAGGCTAGAATTCATGAGTTTCGAATTAGATCATTGAGGAAGGGTTTGAATCAACCACCCCAAGGGCAGACAACAAGTATCTCCTCTGCGAAGGGAAAGTCTGAAGAACTTCTAAGGCGGACATCGCACAAGGAGTCTGGCCCAAATCCTTGACAATGGAATAGTTCTAGGAGACTCGGGCATTAGGATTGTGCCCCGAAGGCTTTAAGACTCCCTTAAGAATGTGAGGTGGAACTTTAGGCATGTCACTAGGTTTATCAATATGTAAAGGGGTCTTGGGTGGAGCAAGTTCTTTCCCTAGGTCAGGTTGCAACGAATCATAATATTTAGCTCACATCACAAAATTCTTAGCGGACATCATGTTGATGCATCCATGGCCACTTGCAGTGCTCGGTGGGTTTTGATTCCCACCAGAAGCACTTCCAGATTCCACGGTCCTTGAATTCATATTTTTATTTTGCGGTAAAGGATCCGTCAACACAGTTGGGATCTGTGCGATGAATTTCAAGGCATCTTCCATATGAGGGCACAAGTGAGTGAGGTGATCTGCCGGTAAAGCATGCAAGGGAACTTGAACTTATGTTTAGACTTCTTATCCCCCCAGCATTATTATCATTCTTCTCATCATTATCATTTTTGTTCCTATTCCCACCCTTACGATTGCTTCTTCCTTTTTTCTTGTTCCTTTCGAGCTGTTGGTTTCCCTTCTGGTTCGATGATTGCACAGAATGTACATCCATCGTTTGAGCGGGATGAGACAAAGCCATAGCTTGTCCCAACGTAGGTTGGTTAATATAAAAATTCTTCATTTGATTTGTAATAGAGTCTGTAGGTTTAGCACTCACAGAGCCAACAAATCCATCAACATGTATCCCAGGTTTGAACTTGGATCGTGGTGCATAGAGAATAATCTCATATAAGAGCCCAGACTGAGCATAAATCAATTCTAGTTGCTGAGCTCGAAAGATAGCATGTTCCTCGTTCATCACTCCAGATGTGGAAACATCCTTCTCTATATAACGCAATAACTATTTGAGGAACCACTCCAAAAGAAACTCTGGTGGAATGTGAGCCTTAATCAACAGCTTTCGTCTACGACACTTGAATATCATCAGAAATATGGGTGGCTTTATCCTACAGAAATGTCGACAAGAGCTCAGTACCAACATTGTAATGCACAGGTATCTAAAAGTGGTTGAGAAAGGTCATGGCTAAGTCATTGAATGTCTGATATGTTCCCCCATGCAATTCTATATACCACTTCACCGCAGGACCCATGAGGGTGCATTAAAATAGTCGTAAACGAATGAAATCATGGTTCAACGAATTCGAAGAGCACCATAGGCGGAAAGTTGTAACGTGTTCACCAGGTTCCTCACTAGTCTTACCTTCGAATTTTATAATGTCCGAAGGAATCTTGGAGGGAAAAAATGGCCATGTCGGATCGTGAGATACAGGATCATTGATCAATCTCGATAAGTCAGGAAAGTATAGCATCGTTAGGAAAGGGATCCTAGGTTGTGCCATTTGGTTCCTGGTCCCTGATAAGACTGGTTCATGTAGGTCTGGTTATTGTAAACACCATGGCCTTAGCCAGTGGGATAATAGCCTCCTCCCGCTTGACCCATAAAAGGGTACATGAGAATGTTGTAATTTAGAATACTTGAGACTAGGGTGCTACAAAGCCATAGTTGTAGGACTTGTACGAAGGTTAACTCCTGGACCCATAAGGTGGTACATAAGGTGGTACATACTATGTTGAAACATAAGGAGGCACATATCCTTGTGACACTACAGTATGGCCATACTTGGGAACAACATGGATAGCAGTAGTACTCCCGCTCGAAGGACCATGTGAGTTATGGGGAGGTTGTGTCATTAGAAAGGAATTTGAAGGAACAGGTGCTGAAGATCATGGAGAATAGGATGGAATATAACATGTGATTCCAATTTTCACATGTCTAGGGCCACTTCCATGAATGGCGACACCAAAATTAGGCCTAGGTACTATGTGTGAGGATCCTCCCACTACAGGGGTGGAAGGTGCAATATGACTACTACCAAACCTATCTGCATGGAAATGGATGGAAATGCCCCTAGGCATAGCACTAGGGTCAACACCCAATCTGACATTGAATGGTGGGCCAGTCTCCGAAAGGTCTAGAATTCCAAATTTAAATGGGCCAGTGCTAGAGGCTATCGAATGAGTCTCACCGCTCGACCTATGTGAAGAAGATCAGCAGTTTGTGTTTACATAACTTGGAAATTACGATATTGCGTTATATGGCATCCCAAGCTCAAAGTGATTGGGTTCTTATGGAGCCCATATAAACTTTCATGTACGTTCTCCACCCCGGGGAGTGGAGAAGGGGGATGCTATGGGATCTCAGATGTATGACTCATAGTGAGATCGGTGTGTGAATCAAAGTGAGTATTAGTCCACCCAAACTGTTTGGTTCTCTTCCATGAAGGAGGAGGAGACGTAGAAGGTGGAAGACCCTCTAAACATCGAGAATGATGGTATTCCTCTCTCGGATCCACGATGACTTAACAAAAATAAAAAGACTCAAACTAATTACAAACCCTAAATCAATCTAGTGCACACAGAGCATACTCCTAATAAAATATACAACCAAAATGCAAGCAATCAAAGGGGATGATAAGTGATCTCATGAATGTAGTAGGTATGTCTCGCCTAGGAAAGGCTTGAGACTCCCATACACTACAAGTGGAGGTGTGTAACCAATTATAGTGTCCCTCAGCTTCAACGCGTAAAGAGACTGTGTTATCTAACCCCTACCTGGCCAGTACACTCACAAAATAACCTCTGCAAGTACCCCCTGTGATACCTAGGTAAGAAAACTAAGGTCACCCCAACATAACAAATGCTCAGGAAGACAGTCATAAGAGGGATCTACAATATGGGTAGGGTAAAAAATCCCGAATCTCGAAAGCACCAACCGGTACCTCAAAATCCCCCAGATACGAATAAGATCCTAGAAATATCTCCAGCGCTTACAAAAAGTGGCCAAGGGCTATCCCAACCACAATCGTGTACATCGCCTCGTGCTTAACTCCTATGTAAGAGGAGCCTCTTGAGAACACTAATTATACCAAGGATTTCACTCTCTCAGCTAGACATACACCTACTTATTTTGTTTAGTAGTCTTGGAGAATTTACTCACAATGAACTATTCCAAGACTCTAAAACCTACTATTGTTGATGTACCCTATCAAATAAAAATTTGTAATTCATTTTAAATTAAGCATTGATTTTAGTGGTTGTGATTACTCAAATGAAATGACCGTGCAACCAATGATGTTATTACTCAGTAGTGGAAGTAAATGTGCACACCTAACAAACAATGCCAAGTGCAATTTTGTCTAAATGAGAAAATGGGGTATGCCACTACATGAGATGCATATTTTTCCTTCAAATAATATTGCAACCATTCCTATATGAAATCCTCACTATAACTTCAGTAAGCAAACCTAATGCAAGTACCATGCAAGTGCAAAATGAAAAAATGCATAAACATGCCCAGAAATAAAATATTTTTGTATCTTTGAAATAAATGATATGTGAAAGCAACAAAAGACTCTACAACTCTCAGACCTTGCAGCAAATTTCATACAAAAACCAAGCAAGGAACCAAGATAAAATAAATCTAATGCGCTAATACCAAAACAAAAAGGTAATAATATGACAAGAACAACATCTAACTAAAAACAAATAAAAAAGGGTCTCTAGTCAAAAACAGAGGTAGTACACAGACACCAACAATACCCATGAAGACTCAGCAGCATTCAAAATTCACCCAACAACTCTCAATCATCCACATAAAACACAAAATAGAAGAATACACGATTGTTCACAGAAAAACTGCATGTATACGCGACTATTCAGGAAAAACCCACGTGTATATGCAGCTGTGAAGGAAAAACTCGTGTAGAAGAAGAAAGAGGGAGAAAAATGATAAGCCAAGATCAGATTTACTTCAACATGACACTAATGGGAAAACATACTTATGTACACGACACAAAAACTCAGAGAACAGAGAGAAATTCAAGCACATTGTGCACCCAACCCTCAAAGAAAAACAAGGAACCTCCCCAGCGGAGTCACCAATTCTATTATAGAGAGAAACTTCCTATGTCTTGGGGTTACCACAAAAAACTAAATGACGCCAGAAATCAATCCATTCCAATATGCAAGAGAAATAAAGACATCTAACACTAAGGGATATGAAGCGTACCTTATTCCGGACGGTTGGTGTAGATCCCCATTGAGATTTCCCAACATGCTTGTATTCACAATTCGCTCTCAACAACAGCAAACAAGAAAAGCATGCTATATATCAAAGTGTTAGGCCTATTCTAGCATATATAAACCATCATGTATAAGAAAAATAACTACATCCATGGATACAATATTCATATTTATGGACATGTATTGGACAGGAAATGGATATTTGTATTAATAAAAATAGAGATAAGATAGTGACAAACTCTGTCGGCACTTCTTCGAACCAGAGAAACCGAGTCCTCCACCTGGGCCTCCACCACTTCAATCCTCCATCACAATGGCAAGCTTGGGAAGAGTAGCATTGTGTGCTCCAAAGGGACAAAGGGATGTAGACTCAAGCATAAACAAGTGAGGCAATAATGAACTATAGTTTCCTTGCTCTCCAAATTCTCCTCTTTCAATGCATCCAAGAGGCTAAATATATAGCCCTCCAAATGGGTAATGGAGGTTTGAGTCCGAGCATTCTCAAGGCATATGGAAGGCCAAGAGTCAATTTATTCGGGACTCTATGAGGAAAACTCCAAAAACCTTTGTCTTCATGCAAATTTCTTGATGTGCACGAATATTGGCTCAAAAGTTGTGTGTACGCGTGGATATTTCTTTAAAAGTCGCATATACACATAAACAGGTGTTTTTTTGGGACTTTCTTGGGACATCAAAGTATAACTTGAGCAAAGGGGGTCCAAGGAGTCTGCAGAGGGACATGGAATGCCATAAAGATGTGATCTACCAAGGGTGGTAAAATCATCTATAACAAAAGGCACCATATAGAATGACTCCTGCATAAAGTGAATAAGTGAATAGACAAGTACAAGGGTTACTAGATTAAGATATGATTAGAGAGAGTTTAATCCCATGTGCAATGCTAGTAGTGTTGACTCCAACTAAAATGGGAGAGTGGTGGATGTGCACAGATTCACGAGCCATTAATTGGATCACCATCAAGTATTGGTTTCCTTTGCCAAGGATGGAGGATCTTATGGACTGTTATGTGGGGTTGCATACTTCACAAAGATTGATTTGAAGAGTAGTTGTCATCAAATCTGGATAAGGAAAGGTGATGAGTGGAAAAGTGAGTATAAGACAAAATTTGGTTTGTTTGAATGGTTGGTTATGCCATTTGGGATAACTAATGATCGTGTTTCCTTTATGAGTCTTATGGATGAAGTCTTGAAACCATTCTTGTGAAAGTTTGTTGTAGTATACCTGGATGACATTTTTATTTTCAGCGGGAACAAGGATAAAAACTTGAGGAATATAAGACAAGTGTTATAGCAGTAAAAAGAGGAAAACTTATTGATCAGCTTGAAGAAATGTACATTTATGTAGACAAAATTAATGCACTTGGGATTTGTGATTTCCAAGGAAGGACTGAAGGTGGATTACAAAAAATTGAAGGCTATTTTGGATTGGACAACACCTCAATAAGATTATGAGGTCAGAAGCTTCCATGGTTTATGAAGTTCCTACAAGAAGTTTATTAGGAGTTGCAGTCAAATTTGTGCACCTCTTATTGAGTGCATGAAGAAGGGTATTTTTTAGTGGACAACAACAACACTTAAGGCATTTGCATATCTGAGAAACAAGGTGACAAAGAAACCTGTTTTGGCACTTCAAAACTTTGAAAAAGTATTTCAAGTTGACTATGATGCAAGTAGGACAATGATTGGAGCAGTTTTAAGTCAAGAACATAGACCAATAGAATTCTTCAGTGAAAAGTTAAATGATACCAAAAGATATGTGTATGATCAAGAATTGTTCGCTATTGTGAAGGATTTGAAGAAGTGGAGACACTATCTGTTGCACAAGGAATTCTTCTTGTTTACCAATCACAAGTCACTGCAATACATCAACAATCAAGGTAAGTTAAATCAAAGACACTCTAAATGGGTTGAGTTCTTACAATGTTTTACCTTTTTTTTTCTAAGCATAGATCTAGAAATTCAATGAAAGTGGCATCTGCCTTGAGTAGAAGAGTGTTGTTTCTTAACACTTTATCTGTGGAAGTGGTTAGTTTGGAAAGCATAAAATAATTGTATAAAGAATATGTAGACTTTGGAGAAGTATTGAAAGCTTGTAAAGCACTGTGGAATGTGGATAGAACAATGTTCCTTGATTATCACATTCAAGAAGGATTCTTGCTTAAAAATAAGAAGTTGTGCATTCCACAAGGATCAATAAAATTGAATCTTATTAAATATATACATGGTGGAGGCCTAGATGGACATTTTTCCATGGACAAGACCTCAATGTTGGTAAAAGAAATGTGATTTTGGTTCGACATCAACAAGGATGTCATAAAGTTTGTTGATTGTTGTATATTTTTCCAATTATCAAAAGGTAGAAGTCAAAATAAAAGGTTGTATACTCCATTGGTGTACCCAAAAGGCCATGGGATGATGTGAGCATGGGTTTTGTCTTGGGGATTCCTAGGACACAAAGGAAGCTTGATTCTATGATGGTTTTAGTAGACCAATTTTTAAAAAGGGCACATTTCATAGCTTGTAAGAAGACAAGTGATGCAACCAAGTGGATTTTTTATTCTTCAAAGAATTTGTGAGACTTCATGGTTTACCCAGGAGTATTACTTCAATTCAAGACACAATATTTCTTGGTCATCTTTGGAATAAACTTTGGAAGAAAATGAGATCTAAATTTTTGTATAGTCCATCCTATCACCCACAAACATATGGGAAAACTGAAGTGGTGAACAAAATTCTAGGAAATTCGCTGGGAATTTTGAGTGGTGAAAACCCCATTCAATGGGATATGGTCTTGGCACATGTGGAATTTCATTATAATGATTTAGTAAATAGATAAATATGGAAGAGTCATTTCCATGTTGTTTATGGTTATAAGTAACCAAAAGGAATTGTAGTCTTGGTAAAGTTAACGGATTTGGAAGAAATAAAAAGAGTTGACTCCAAAGACTTTGCATATGGCATGCAAGAAATGCTCAAATGAAGACAAGGTTGAAACAAAGTAATGACAAGTATAAAAAATGGGAATATTTGCAAAGAAGAATCAATTTTTTTAGGAAGGCGAGTTGGTAATGGTGCATTTACGGAATGAAATATTCCCCAGGGGTACAACAAAAAATTGAAGTACAAAAAGATAGGCTCGTGCATAATTCCAAGGAATTTTTTTAATATTCACACAAGTTGAAATTTCCAGAGGACTTGGATATCTCTCTAATATTTAATGTCACGGAATTGTATGGGTTTCATGTAGGAGAACAGAGTGATGAGGTAGGTATGTCAGATGATTTAAATCAACTGCTACCAGTCAAACCTATGGAATAAATGGAAGAAATTTTGGCTACAAGAGTTGGTAAAGAAACTCACTAGAAGAAGTATTTAGGATACGTACTCAAATGTAGGAACAAAGGATTACAGGATGCATCATGGGTATCTAAGTAAGAGATAAGATTCCTTTGAGTTTCTTTAACTTCTGAACCATCTACCACATGAGATAGATGCTCATGTTATTCTTACCAAGGGTGTTTGATGTAGGAACATACTTGATCTTGGGAAATCAGCATCACCCCAGAAACATTTTATTTATGGGTAAGTAGATTTAGAAGGAAAAAGGATAGCTGCAAATCCTTAGTTTCTAGTACATTTCATTAAAAACTTGTTGTTACAAATATGTTGTTACTTTGTGTTGCTACAACTCCATGTTACAACAGTTGTTTGTTGTTACAATAATTGTTTGTTGTTACAATAGTTCTACTAGAACTCCATGTTGTAGCAACTCGAGATTCCAACATAGTGTTGTTACTTCTATTGTGACACTACTCAAGGTTTTATTTCTTGAACTCAAACTTAGTCAATTTGTTCCATAGGATTGTTCACACTAAATGACGAATGATTTCCAAGAAGAAAGGGAATAGAAATTTGGGGAAAAGGAAATGATAGGTACTTAAACTGCTATGATGGTTCATCTTTCAGCAATTAGGGATTCCATAGGGCAGGAAAATGAAATGTCATAAGTGGAGAAATGATTGGGTAATATAGAAGGAGAGAGAAAGAATAAAGGATGAAGGGGAACATAGGTGGGTTCTACACAATAATTCGAGGAGGAACTTGCAACTTAATCAAAGCACGCAATCAATCAATTCGGCATCAGAACTTAACCAAGATGTTAATCTACCGATGGATATTACATTATGTTATTTATGAAAGATAAAGGATTGGTTGTATTTAGTATTTCATTGACTGTATTGTGATTCTTCTATTCTAGAATTTAATAAAACAACATTTGAATTCATGTTATTCCATAAATGTATGGGTTTCATTGTGTACTCTGAAGGAAAAGCATATACCTATAGATAGTTGTGTTACAGGTTTATGGTCTACATAACAATTTCATCTAGTGTTAATCCTTGCATCATATTTATTCTTCATACACATGCAAGTTAAACTAGAAACTATTTGTGAACCTTCAAATTGTGTTTTTCTCCTATTCTTGGGATTGGTTTTGATGATCGCAAAATAGGTATCCAATCTTTGCATATGTATGATGTATACATAGTGTCCAATCTATTGGATTTATGATGTCCAATTTTTGGAATGTAGAACTTAATCCATATCACGTCAAGTTTACTTGATTTTGTATAAGCATTTATTCTTCACCAATGGCAAGACCATCTTGTGAATTGTAGTTTCCAACGCATATTTCAAATAGCTTGTTAAGTTGAAAAACAATTCGTCTGGGAAGAATATCCATATGTAGATGGAATGGTCGATTGTCATGGTTTTCTTCTTACTCTTCAATTGAATCAATTCCAATTTCATTTCCTTGCATAGTTGATAACATATTCTTGTTATGTGTTGCAAAATATTTTTTTTTGTAAAATAGATAAGGAAAAGTAGGGTCAGTTGGTGCAAGTCACATGCACTTTAGATTCATAATTCAAGGTCACTACTTGTTTGTGTATTTGTATGCATTACTTTCAAAACAACACTAGATGTTACATTTTTTTTACTAATTGCAGTGCATTTTATATTTTCTTTCTGGAATTCATGGGTTGTCATTTTCTTTATTATTATAGGTTGTTCCAATATCGATGAATCTTGTACAGACTATGCTTGATAAAGAACACCACATAATATCATATCAATGTTTCCAAAGTATTTGGTTTGTGCATGTTTTATGTTTATAAGACTATCATCAATTGAATATAGAAATCAACTTCCAACCAGATGGGCCTCATAAATAAAAACAACTTTCAACTCATGGTAGAGTTTTGACAAGATTTCTAACATCTCCTTATTAACTGGAATAAATTCATATTTGATGAATGGCATTAGCAATGCTGAGTGTATTGTAAGTCAATGTGCATTATATGTGGCCTTGCTAGTATATGCTAGGATCAATCCCTTTGTATTTATGGGGCAATAGTGTTATATGGATCATATATTCATATGAGAATTTGAAATATCACCTTTGTTGTGAATGTTTTATGTCTTCTTGCTCCACTAGTAACTCATAAATACAATGGTGTGTATATGTCTTTATGTTTTTTTAATGCAATGTCCTTGACCTATTCCTATTTTTCTTTGTTAAACATCCTTCTAATTATGTAGTACTCTTGCTTATATAAAATAAATGGATGCTTTGTTACGTGAAATCCAATGTTGATGGATTTTTTCAAACTAGTGTCTAATAGCCATTGTAGATTTGTTTCGAAGTCATAGTTTTCACAATGATTTTTAGTTTCTTGTTTGTTTGTCATTGTTTTAGAATTGTTGATAGTGCTATTGTCTACTTGTTCCGTTCCACTATCCAAATCACCACATAATGGGTTCATGTTATATGTAAATTTGGATTCATTAATTTGTACTGTATGTTGGTTAAAACTATATGCAGCTTGCCACATTGGGAAGCATTGTTTCAATGTATTTTCATTGTTCTGAAATGGAATGTATAGTCATATCTTTTCTCTGCAATAGTTTTCATGGTGAACATGTTTTTTGAAGTTGGAAAATTGAATTACATTTGGTTTCTTTATATTTGATCGGAGCAGTCCATCTTTCTTGTAGGTGGATATAAAAGGAAACCTTAATGAGTGTCATTGAGCATTTGGTGGAGGATTTTCATGGAGGGAGGATGAGGAATTTAAAATAATTTGAATTATGGTAGAGGAAAAATCATTCACATCTGCTATAAATGAAAACGTTTTCAGGTCTCACATGGCCACCATATAAATTTGTTTGATAAATTATTTTTGTGATCCCCTACTCACATGGGAATCGGACATATTTCTTTGGATTCACAAAGAGGGAAAAAAAATATATGATGCACATTCCCATGGCCAAAAAAATTCTTACAATACTATTTCCATAGTCAATGATGCCATCTGATCTTTATAAAAAACAATGTCACAATAATATCTATTTTTTTGTGGACTAAAGGAATCGACAGCGATGTCAGTCTCGTACTCGCGTGACACATGTTCGATTCGGATGGATACCACTATAACCTCTAGGTGTGACCAGATGGGGGCATAACCTTCTCACACATTTTGTTGAGGTTCAAACCAATGACTTGCATAACAACCTATGCGCCTTAGCAGAACGTGCAGTTGTCAATCAACCTACACCTCTGCCCCGACAATAATATCTATTAGCAAGTTTTGATACATTTATTAGAAAAATAATAAGTAGGTTTAATGATTAAATGCTATTGATGGCTCCAGGATCGAAATTACCTTGTAGACAAAAGAAGAAAAAAATCCAAAATTCTCATTACACAAGCATGTGAGTGCTCAAGATTCGAGGAGTTCATGGAGCATAATTTGAGGCATGGCCTACATAGTATTCATATTCATGCTTGATCTTAACCTAAATTTTGGGATTTAAAGGGTTTTCTCAACCACCAAAGAATATTTGTAGGATCAAAACATCCTTCCTGGAGATAATCTTCCAACATGTCTACTATGAACAAAATTATAAGGAAAAAATGCTTTCCAAGAAAGGATTGAAGGTTGTTGTAGGCAACTAGGAAAAATGGGAAAGCACTTGGATGAATTCAGGATCAGCCCTTTGATATAAGTTATAATTTGTATCGACTCTAAAACTCTATTATATGTTTATTTGTGTGAATATAACTGACAAAGAATGCATTATGCACTTTTTTTCTTGATGTTTTTGTTAGGATTATTAATCCTCCCTTGACCATACTGTCTATTAGATTATTATTTTCCTAACTTAGGAACCTTAATTAATTAATTGGGTCCACTAGTACCATTGGGTCCACTTGGATAATGGAGACACCTAGATCAGTTACTAGAGTGTGGGGAACACTGCTAGAGGTTAACTGCCACTTAATGCATGTGCATGCATCACTTTGGGCACCTCCTAAACCAATCCCTACATTTTAGGAGCAAATAGGAGTCCCAGCACCAACCTCAATCAGTTAGTTGCAGTTGGAACTAGTAAGTCTTAGTTAGCCCCCGGTTACCTTCAGCTAGTTCACAATCATTTAGCTAGCGCTAGCAATGCGCATGGTTGCATGGGGAGGAGTGATTTTCCTACTTACCACACTCAATTGCACTGAGTTAACTAGCTGTCACTGATTGTTGGAGTTGTTGAACATCAAGGAGTTGATATTTGGACTCTGATATTGATTGGGAGACCATAAGTTAGAGATTCAGTTAGATACAGTCAAATCCATGTGGACAGATTCGAATCATCCCTAATTGATTCGAATTATTCCAATTTGTAAACTATTGTAACACTAGATTTATTATTGTGAATGATACTGTAAATTCCTGAGCAATACTTGTCTATTTCCTGTGTGGTTTGTTTTGTTCAATTTATATCTTCATTCTCCATTCTTTTGCTGCAAACATTATTAGAAATTTATGCTTGAAGGTCTAAATGGCATTCAAATTATAATATGGTATCATATCCCGCTCAGGAAAGTTTCATAGTTGTTTCTCTCCATTGAAAATTTGCTAGCTTTAAATTTATTTAGAGCAACGGAGAGGGCGTGACAAACCCTGAAAACATGTTCATGTAGAGATGAAAGCCATGATTCTAAAAATTCATATGTTTTGGTGTGTTATTGCAGTGAAATTGACAGGTGCTACGTAGCTTGTGTGAATCTTTGTAGTCTTTCAACTGGAGCAATTATGAGTTCACAAACTCCTGAACCACGGGTCCTCACAAATTCCAATTATCTTAATTAGAGGATTGATATGTAGTTGGCCTTGCACAAGCATGGCTACCACTGGATCATAAATGGATGGGACGTTGAACTTCATCATCCAGTTGAACGGAACAAGTTTCATAACTGTTGTGATGAAGCATTCAGGTACTTATGTACTTATATATCCAAAGATCTTATCTTCCAGCTAGAAGGCTTGAGGACTCCCAGAGAAGCCTAGGAGAAGCTTAATACCTTGTTTAACAAACAAGATGAGCTTCAGGGACACATTCTGGAGAATGAGTTGCTATCTTTACATCCCAGTAATTTCGAGACTATTGAGCAATTATTTACTAAATTCAAGTCTCTAGTGCTTCAATGCAGACACTGCGGAATAGAGCGAAAGGATGAGCATAATTTCCTTTCCATACTCAACAAACTAGGCTCTGAGTATTATGTATTTGTTTCCATATTTCATTCCAAGCAGGAAAGCTTTCCTAATTGGAAGGTCCGTTCATTAGATTCTTTTTTTGAGTCCTTAATCAAGGAGCAAGACAAGTTGATAACAATAGGAGACATCCAAACCCCCAAAGATCAAGCTCTCCTAGTTACGGACTCTTCCAAAGTACAAGCAAAGGGGAAATCAAAGAATAAGGAGCCAAAAGCAATTGAGTTGAAGCCTAAACCAAATCAGCAAACTTCTGAAGGAGCCTCCAGCTCTAAGAAAAATCAGAATTTTGAAAAGAAGTTATGTCCCTATTATGAAAAGGGGTACCATCTTGAAGATCATTGTATGAGGAAGGAACTTGATGAAATATAAGCTCTTCTTAAGGAGCATAACATTGCTCGTCAAAGAGCAAAGAAACCTGATGAAGAAGCACCGACAAAAGATATCAAAAGGTGTCATGCTTTGAAAGAAACTATCTCTCCATCATCAACATATATTATTGATTCTAGAGCTTCCAATCACATGGTTGCTTCCGAAGAATCCATCTCTACTCTTTCACTATCAAAGGAGCCTAACATTCACATGGGATATGATTCCCAGATTCCAGCTAAAGGAAGGGGCTCAGTCAAAGCGAAGCATGGTGATCTCAAGAATGTCTTATATGTGCCCTCCCTTGCTGCTAACATGTTATCTGTTTACCAGATGACTCATATAGGCTCTCCCAAGAGAGTTACATTTGATTCAGAATCAGTTGAGATTACAGAAAAATCCACTGGAAGGCTTGTAGCGAAAGGTATTACAAATCACTCTACCAAAGCTTATGATTTTTCATATTTCTTACATGTTTCTCCTCCTACAGCTTTATTGTCTCATGCTAACAACACCATCAATATTTGGCATGAGAGATTTGGCCATCTCAATTTCAAATATATGAAGCAGCTCCACAATGATAAAATGGTTGAAGGTTTTCCCTCCATCCAAACTTCCGATGGAGTATGTGTTGGTTTCTTTGTAGGTAAGCATCCAGAAAAGAAGTATGATGTTGGGAAGCCACATAGAGTTGTCTCTACACTTGATTTGATACATAGTGATGTAGCTGGACCTATGCCCACAAACTCCATTAATGGTTGCAGATATTTCCTCACCTTTATTTATGATTGTTCTAGGTACTGCTAGATCTACTTCATGAAACAAAAACCAGAAGTTTTTGATATTTTTAAATTTTTTAAAGCTATGATTGAGAACAATTTCAATAAGAAGATCAAGTCAATAAGATCTGATAAAGGAGGTGAATACATCAAAGGATATTTCCAAAGTTTCTGTGAATCAGAGGGGATTTGAATGGAACACTCAGTTCCATACACACCACAGCAGAATGGTGTGGTTGAGAGGAAGAACAGATCACTGAAAGAGATGGCAACATGCCTTCTCCATGTCAAGCATCTACCTCCTTCTCTTTGGGTTGAAGCAGTAAATTGTGTTTCGTATTTGCATAATAGGGTGCCCCACAATTCATTGGTTGGGGTCACTCCATTCAAAGCACTGCATGGGTATAATCCCAATGTCTCACATCTGAGAGTTTTTGGTTCCAAATCTTGGGCCAGAATACCACTTGACAAGAGGAAGGCCTTCCAAGCCCAAAGTAGTGAATGCATTCTGTTGGGATATGTAGAAGATGCAAAAGCTTACAAACTAATGGAGGTTGATACCAGGAAGATGCTTCATTGAAAGAAGTGTCCAGTTCGAAGAAGATCAGCGGCATGATACTTCTCCAGCAACACAGGAATTTATAACTATTTCTCCACCTTTTTTGATGATGATGGTGTGCTACAGGTTTCAGATTCATATGAAGAAGATCACATACAGCATGATCCTGTTATTGAGACTGAATCTCAAGAGATTCTAGATCCAAATACAGTACCCATTCCTAATCAGAAGCCTAAACCCAGATGGGCTTGAAAGCTTCTTGATGCAGCTGGAAGTGGTGCTAGAGTTCCAAAAGACAAAAGAAGAACAAGGTCCTAGTATCATAATGAGCATGTTGCACTATCTCTCTCAGATTCACTCTCTACAGAATGGTGCAGCAAAGTTCCGGGTCAGTACTACTTGATGATGGCAAATGATCAGCTACATGGCCCACATAAGCAAAAATTTGATCATTCCCTACCTTCACCATCCAGCAGAGACAAATAAATTCATCAGCTCATAAGTACATTGAGAGGTCCACTGATGAACCATGCTGCTGCATAGAGCTGCAAAATTGCAGCAGTGTTTTTACTCAATTTATTTCTCTGAGAGAGCTTCTTTCTTCTAAAGATAGCTTGCATTTGCTATTTCCTACTTATTTTGAAGGGGGGGTTCTCCCATGAGGTTTTCTCCTGTTTCCTCGATTGTATTAAACAACATTTTTTATTCGTGTCTCTTAGATTGTATTTGGGTGACCTATGGTCTTGTTACCATGGCCCACAGTTGTCTAAGTTAGGATTCAAGGGGGGTGTTAGGATTATTAATCCTCCCTTGATCATATTGTCTATTATATTATTATTTGCCTGACTTATGAACTATAATTAATTAATTGGGTCCACTTGGCCTAATGGAACCACCTAGATCAGTTACTAGAGTGTGGGGAACACTTCTAGAGGTTAAATTTCACTTACTGCATGTGCATGCATCAGTTTGGGCGCCTCCTAGACCAATCCCTACATTTTAGGAGCAACTGAGAGTCCCAGACCAACCTCCATTAGTTAGTTGGAGTTGGAACTAGTAAGTCTTAGTTAGCCCCTAGTTACCTTCAGTTAGTTCACAATCAATTAGATAGCACTAGCAATGCATGGCAAATGCATGGTTGCATGGGGAGGAGCACTTTTCCTACCTACCACACTCAATTGCACTGAGTTAACTAGTTGTCACTGATTGTTGGAGTTGTTGAACATCAGGAAGTTGATCTTTGGACTCCGATATTGACTGGGAGACCATGAGTTAGAGATTCAGTTAGATACAGCAAATCCATGTGGACATATTCGAATCATCTCTAATTTTTTCGAATTCTTCCTATTTGTAAACTATTGTAACACCGGATTTATTATTGTGAATGATACTATAAATTCTTGAGCAATACTTGTATGTTTCCTGTGTGGTTTGTTTTGTTCAGTTTGTATCTTCATTCTCCATTATTTTTCTGCAAACATTATTAGAACTTTATGCTTGAAGATCTAAATGGCATTCAAATTCCAATAGTTTTTATGAGTATTATATACTCAAACTATGTATGGTTGAGGCCTTGAAAACAATGTGGTCTCTATCTAATATAAACTGTGATTTTTCTCTGAGGAAAATAAACTATGACAAGAATAAATCAGTTTGCTAAGATTCTGCAGTAAAGATTCATTATCTTTGATCCCTTGGCTCCAAGAATATACGAACTTCCCAAGATACACAAACCTGGCATTCCCCTCCAACCCATAGTAGATACCATAGGCTCTCCAACCTACAGGCTCACAAAATTACTGGCAAACAAATTAAAGTCGTTGGTAGGAAATATAAGCTCATTTATAAAAGACTTGTCATTCTTTATCGAGAAGGTCAAAGACATACATATGGACGAAAATGAGATATCCTTGATCTTGGACATCGTATCCCTCTTCACAATGATCCCCATTAAAGAGGCCATCAAAGTCAGCAAGACCAGCGGATTTATCCAACCATTTTAGGACTCTGGGGTGGGGGCCCAAGAAAATATGAACAAGTGATAGTGTGCACGAGTGAGGAATGAATGGATATTCATGAGTGATGAATGCACGATTCACGCTGCTTCCCACTCTAAGGACCGACCCAATTCCGGTTTTAAGCCCAATAGTTTTGCCACAGTGTATCCAACAATTGTTGATCACCCAATCGTTGGCTCTCACGGTTATTTCTTTGCCTAACATACTGATGAGTGAAAGCGCCTTTATTTAGGGATTAGTCTATTTCCAATGGATCCCATGTTCAGGCGTATATGTAATAACGGCTCATGATTCACATCATTTGAACTGTAGCAATGCGTAAATGCCATCTGTAGGGGCGAATGCCTTGCGTTATTACATATATTAAATAATGCTTCTCAATTAATAAAAACAACCTTATTAGTTGATGGAATGAAGCAACCTTGCCCTTCCCTTTTACCGTAACCCTGGGAGCATGGACTGAGACAGCAAATCTATATATGTGAAATCCATTTTACAGTAACTCTGGGAGCATGGAGTGAGATGGAAAGTATACATATGTGAAATCCATACTTTAGTTCAGACCCGAGAGTATGAGTGAGATAGTACACCGATGAGTAGTAATTTATTTATTCAATTGATTCAATTGATGGGCCACCTAGTTTAAGGTGTGGCAGGAAAAAAAGAGTGGACGGAATCAAAGCAAACCCTGAACGGTAACGCTATGGCACACGGTAAGGCACATGGATGCCGGACGGTATGGCACATGGCTACAGCACAAGCACATTGGTTCCTAATTGCATCACCCTTAAGGATACGTACAGACATAGAGTTGCACCCCATCACTATTTCAGGCTACGCCAACCCATGGATCTTGTATAGGGGGTTTGCTCGACTTCGGGTGACCTACACTTACTTTTAACTTGTCTCCTTCGTACCCTTACCCATATAAACTACCACACACTTCCACTCCAGTTAGATACTTACCCTTATACTTTGCCCATAATTCATTGGCTTATCAAAGGCACCCCTTCATTCAATAAATAATGCTCCCTTCTTTACCGTATTTTAGACCGATCATATTTTGGAAGGAAGGACACAACGCCCAAGAAGGAAGGCTCTATTACCCCCATTGCCGTGTGATCTGAACCATTTACTTTTTGGGAGGGCACTATGTAGAAAACATTTTTTAACTAACCCGATCTTGAAAACCTGGAATATTAATTTTCATCCCTGTCCCTTTGTACTTGAATCATGGATGATATATTTGAAGGTTATGCTTTTAGCACCCTGTTCAATTTCCAACTATTGGCCTTGAAACAACAACTCGGGAAGTTTATTTTTTCTTCATCCAAATATCTAATGAAAGAAAGAGCCATGAATAGGGGAGTTGTGTACTAATTAATGGAAGATGAAAATCTTCTGGTGAGAGAGTTTTTAAATGGGTCATGTAATGGAAAAGAGTGTGGAAATTTTTGATAGCCAACCTCCCTTCAGTGTTTTGATTTATAAATCAAATTTAGAAACAACTCACCTTTAAACCGTGAAGAATGTTGTCTGGACTGAATATCAGCAGCCCCCTTCTTCTTCTTGTACAAGAAGAGAATATATAGTTCGCTATTGGTTTTGTTGTTAAATTTACAGTAAGTTTGAACAAGTGGTTTTCGTCATCTACTAATAATGGAAGCCTTTCCTCTTTCTGAGGGGATCACAATGGGATTTCAGTGTCTTTTATCACTGTCCATGAGATCTTAAGCTGTATGGAACCCCGAAACGCGTGACCTGTAAACTGAGCACTAAAACTTAGTGAATGAGCCCAAAAAATAGCATGTGTGTTGCCATATCCTGTGTGTCCTCCATAATGTTTATGACATATGTTATTGTACCATCCACTTGAAAACAATAAATGAATCGAGAAAAAAAGTAATAGGTGTAACCATATCATGTGTGGTCTCCATAAATTTCATTGTAGATTTATTACACTGTCCACGAAATCATAGATTGTATAAAAAAAGAGCTTTAAACTTGTAAACTGACACTAAACTTAAAAAAACAACAAAAGATATGGTTATGGAGCAGCTATTTACAAAGGATAATTATACCATTGTTGAGATCATCCTCGCCGTCGGGTCTTGGGGCATAGGAACCGAGAGCAAAGTCATCTCCCCAGACCAATAATAATCTAAAAAATAAACAATAAATAATAATAATAATAATAATTAAATGTTTTAAATATTACCAAACCTTAGTCTAAATTCAATTACATTTAATAAAAACTATTACAAACTTTAGAAGATTGAAAATTTTTGCCCATATCTAAATGAATTAATACTCATGACCGATTCATATATATCCCTGCGGTGACATAATAAATAGTAACAATAATTACTAAAGATTAGTTATGGGTTAATATTAGTCCAATGAATGAAAGAGATATAAATGAAGAAAAAGGAGAAAGGAGAGGGATTGACAAAATAAGGAAAAAAATTAAAGGTGATGATATGAAATTAGGGTTAAAGATAAGTAAAATGAAAGAAAGGTTTATGAAGTTTTAGTAATGATTATGGTATTTCCTTTGGATTAGAGATTTTATGGATAATATGATCCCAAGATTGACTAAATTCATGTCCATCTTCTTTGTTAATGTTATTTTGGTTATTTTCAATTTCTAGGGCTTCTCTTATTAAGCGAGTAGAATAGTGTGAATCTCAGGCTAAAATTTTTGTTTTATCAAAATGGATGAGATGTTTTGTTTTGGAGGAGTGTTCAACAATGGTTGATTTTGAGGTTCTGTTGTGTTGAGTGTCTTCTATGTGTACTTTTATCCTTGTTTTAAAAGAGATACCAATTAGACCAATATAGGAGGTGTTGCAAGAATAGGGAATTTCGTAGACACCCTAGTGGAAAAGAGGGTTATTATTGTCTTTTACAGAAGTGAAAGTTTGTTTAATGGTTTGCAAGATGACGGAGGATGACACAATTGTAAATGTGATGTGCAGTTTGGAAACCATGCTAGGACAATAGCGTGGATGGATGCAAGGAAGATATGTGGTCGGGTGGAACTTGGACAGGACCTTTGGTCACCATCTGAGATTGATACTAGATGTTGAAAGCATCGTCATACCTTAGGCAGTCGGTTCTTCAAGTATTGTCGGATTGGAGGAGGCAATGGTGTTGCATTGTCTAAGGTTTGGTTGTGATGGTGTAACATCAACTATGGTGAAACGAGCACTTGACATTCCACAAAACTCTAAGGTTCCTGGATGGGGTTGATTCAGGATATTTCGGTGAGGTGTAGTCTAGGTGATACTTGCAGTGGATGGTCATCCCAAATAGAAAATCACTCATCGTAATGTGGTGGCTAGGCTTCCAAATAGTATGGGATGCTCAAGAGGGAAAACAATTCTAGTCTCATGTCATATGGTATCAGAGCCACACTCAATTATCGCATACACAGAAGTGTCTCCTCACTACCAATTCCATTTTCATTAGATGTCTTGATGGATCCCCATTGATGAGGACGTCAACATATCTAAGTTGGGGAGATTGTAATTACCCTAGGTTGAGCGCCATTGGAAATGGCATGACTAAGGGCATGCCGAGATGCATTAATACTTAAGGGTGCACGATGAGTCCATATGATTTCAGTATCCTAGGTGGCCAACTCAAGGTTTTTGGCCATGAGATGGACAAGATGGTGTGTTAGCGTGAAGGCTAGGAGGACCAAGGAGATCGAGTCGAGTATGATGAGACAAATAGGTGAGGTTGCATAGCAGACTCGATGGAGGATGACATGATTGGAAATGTGATGCGTGATGTGGCAATCATGTTAGGACAATAGCATGGATGGATATAGCGAACGTATGTGGTCAGGTGGAGGTAGGATAGGACTTTCAGGAACCATCTAGGACTGAGACTAGATAGTGAAAACATCATCATATGTTGGGCAATCATTCATTCAAGTGTTGTTGTCTCAGGGGAGGCAATGGTGTGGCATTGTCTAAGTTTTGAAGGCGATGGTACAACATCGCCTACGATGAAACAAGCACTTGACATTCTACAAAACTCTATGATTCTTGAATTGGGTTCAATTAGTAAAATCCAATGACGTGTAGTCTAGGTGATACTTATGGTTGATAATCATGCCCAACTAGCAAAAACACATCAATGTCGCGCTGTGACTAGTATTTCAGAAGGTATGGGAGGATTGAGAGGGAAAAAACGTATAAACTATCTTCAAACCCTCAAACCCTCAAAACCATTAAAAAAAATTCACTTCTATAAAAGACAAAACTAACCCTCTTCTCCACCAAGGTGTCTACAAAATTACCTATTCATGTGGTACCTTCTTTATCAGTCAAAATGGTCTCTCTTTTTAAAAAAGGATAAAAGAACATAGGATACACCCAACACAATCGGACCTCAAAATCATCCATCGTTGAACACTCCTCAAAAAAAAACATCTCATCCATTTTGATAAAACAAAAATTTTAGATCAAGATTCCCACTATTCTACTCACTTAATAAAAAAATCCCTAGAATTTGAATAATATTAACAAAGAAGATGGACTAAAAATTAGTCAATATTGGGCTCCTAATATCCATAAAATATCTAATCCTAAGGAAAATACCCTAATCATTACTAAAACTTCATAAACCTTCCTTTCATTTTACTTTCCTGTAACCCTAATTTCATATCATCACCTTTAATTTATTTTTCCTTACTTCATTAATCACTCCATTCTTTTTTTCTTCATTTATATCAATTTCGCTCATTGGGTTAATATTAACCCTTCACTAATATTTTATAATTATTATTTATTTTATTATTAACAACTTCTTATCTTCATTAATCACTCTCCATTCTTTTTTTCTTTCATTGGGTTTAACCTCCTCCTTCTCCTCTTCCTCCTTATTCTTTTAAATTGAAATTTATTTTATTTTACCCTAATAGCTTTGACTTCCTTACACTATATATTAACGTCTACATTATAAATATTCATCTTCCTTTGCATCTAGACATATATTTTCTCATGATGGTTTCTTCATGAACTTCTTGTTGTTTCTGCTTTCGTGAAGATAAGGTTCCTGCTTGAAACATCAGTTTCAAATTATTAACACAATAAAAATATAAAATATCATGGAGTAGCCAATTTAACGGGACTTATGTATAGTGCATTGGACATGACATTCCATGAGAGAACCTACATGGCCTTTAGTTAGAATAACTATCATGTATCTTAGGGGAGACGGAACATCAAAATCCTATGACTTAAAGGCTAGACATTATTAATGTTAGTTGCATACCAATTTCTAGCAATCTTAAGAAGATTCCATTCTAGTTGGGAACTATCTCTGCAAAGGAACAATTCACTATTTGCTAGCAGAAATCAATGAATAGTTGAATGCGTTAAATATGAGCATGAAATAGTAGGTTTAAGACATATATCTAATGTCAAAGTGAAAAAACTTTTGGCAACGGTAAACTTTGAATCATTGCGATGTTTGTTTTCTTTCCTTTCAATTACATTTTCTATTGTTGTCTTTAAAAAAAATTCCCAATCTCAATGTTAAATTTGATTACTGATTACAAGTGAGAAAATTGATATCATAAAACATTGCATTTAAATTTGAGAAAGGTTGGGTCTCTGTCCTGGAAGGGATCCAAGAGGGCTTGTTTGTGGGCTATCTTTCCATTCTCACAATTCATTGTGGATTCATTAGAAGTTGCATGTACTTTGTCAAATTATTATTATTTTCCCATTCTTTAAAAGAGAAAGAAAAAGCATGCCTCTTAGAAGGCAGGAAGGCTTCAATTCTTATTTAGTTATTCATAGAGAACACTGTTATATTCAGGAAATTCAAGTTTAATTATGGTTTAGACTCTAGCTGTAATAATTAAGGGTTGAAACTTTATAAATGTTGGCGACAATTAAACAACAATTAATGAATTCCTATGAATTTATATGGACTAGGTCAGTCCCTTTACACAACTTTTTAATACTTACCTTGTTTTTAAATGTTTTATCAATGGAATAAATTGGATAGGTTGTAACCCTTGCAAACAGTCTAGAGAGTTGAAACAATTTTCGCAAGGCTTATGGTACCAACGATATTAGTAAATAACCAACGGAATTGCAAATCCAATGGGTGATTTTTTCCTTGAGTAACATGTTGCTCCTATGCCCACAATACTCATGATGTGTTGCAACTTTGGTAATATTTGGTTATCTTCTCTCATCGTTTAGCATTGATGAATAAAAAATTCATTGTTTCATCCAGAAAATTACTATGCTGCCTAAATTGATTAACATTGTAAGATTCAAGCATTATAAGGAAGCATTAATGGCATGTTTGTTGCATGACCTTGTATTGAAGGTGCTCTTACAAGAATTGATTTCAAGTATACTTGTATACTATTTCTAGTTATATTAAAGTCGCAAATAGACAACCTATATTCATAGTGGTTTTTTGGACCATAGGAATGAAGAAGGGACTTATGCTTTTCTATTATTTGTATATTTTTTTGCATTTCTACCTAATGCAATTTGATCTTTTTATGATGGGTTGAAAGGAAAATTTTGCAGGAAATACTCATCAAATTATAGAATAAGTTTCACATTATAACAATACTCAATGTGAAATGTATTGCTTAAATTTAGCAAATTAAAGAATATATATATCTATGGGTAATGGATAACATGGCATATATCCAAGTCACTAGGATTCTTCTATCTAAAGGTTTCCTTAATACTTCTTTTTGTTTAAAACAGATGGTAAGTACTAGTGGGGATTCTAATCACTTTCTAGTTTTGATGGAAACTACTGGTACAGGGAAGAGTCCTCCTAGTCTTTTAAAATTATACTCTGAGTGGATGAAGGATTAAATGTTTCTCCAATTGGTCAATAGTATATGGGTAAATATTTATCCTTTAGCATACTCCCTTGCTCAAGGAAAATTTGTTCTCCCTCTAAAAAAATTAAAGAAGGTATTGTAGGTTGGATCATTTCCAAAAAAAATGGAGGGTGAACAAATTTTGGAAATTCGAAACAAATTAATATGTCTCTATGATTTAGTAAATGGGGACTATATCTCATAATCAAGTAGAAAGATGTTGGTGGAATTAGAAAATAGAAAAATAGATATGTTATTAACAAGGGAAGAAATGTGGATACTGAAGAGTAGAGTTATTTAGCTTGCAATAAGGGATAAGAACTAAAAATATTATCATAACTATGCAAATATGAATAAGAACACAAATACCATATGTAAGATAGAAAATCCTGATGAGTCAGAGGCCTGCAATTTTGAAGATATCGCCAAGGTTGGTGTAACACATTTTTGTAATATTTTCAAGACTGGGGACTGAACCAAGAGGGGTTCACTCGCGAGGAAATATCATATCATGTCCATTCATATTGGGGGTTTGAATACTCCTAAAAAAACTCAATAATATATTGCCTTGTATTAAGGGGTCAAGGAGAGTTTTTTAATTTGACATAGTAATACACATATTGGGGGTTATTTTATTTGGGAAGGTTTAGGAATAACCTCCAAATTGTGGGATGGATTCATACCTCCAAATCATCGGCTCAATTTATACCTCCAAATCGTGGTTTGGATTCATATTAGTCCTATTTTTTTCTAAGGACTAACCTCCAAATCGCAAGCTATATTCATTACTCCAAACCATGGGATGGATTCATATCTATCCTAACTGTTTCTAAGGAATAACCTCCAAATCGTGGGATGCATTAAGACCTCTGAATCATTAAACTTATAAACTCTTCTTTTTTCAAGAATATTTGTTTAGGTTGGGGTTTGGATGGTAATTGAGATTCAATCAAACCTTCCTCCATGACAACCAAGAAAAGTGAGATCAATATTTGTTGGCTCACTAGAACCAAGAAAAAATAGATAAATATTTCTTGACTAATTATCTCTATCAACCTTTTGTATTCTCACATTTCCAACTAGGAATAGTTGTTAGATTCAGTTATATTTGGCACATTCATAATTGTAATTTCAGTTCTTATATGCAAGGAAATATCATATCATGTCCATTCATATTGGGGGTTTGAATACTCCTAAAAAACTCAATAATATATTGCCTTGTATTAAGGGGTCAAGGGGAGTTTTTTCATTTGACATAGTAATACACATATTGGGGGTTATTTTATTTGGGAAGGTTTAGGAATAACCTCCAAATTGTGGGATGGATTCATACCTCCAAATCATGGGCTCAATTTATACCTCCAAATCGTGGTTTGGATCCATATTAGTCCTAGTTTTTTCTAAGGAATAACCTCCAAATCCCGAGCTATATTCATTACTCCAAACCATGGGATGGATTCATATCTATCCTAACTGTTTCTAAGGAATAACCTCCAAATCGTGGGATGCATTAAGACCTCTGAATCATTAAACTTATAAACTCCTATTTTTTCAAGAATATTTGTTTAGGTTGGGGTTTGGATGGTAATTGAGATTCAATCAAACCTTCCTCCATGACAACCAAGAAAAGTGAGATCAATATTTGTTGGCTCACTAGAACCAAGAAAAAATAGATAAATATTTCTTGACTAATTATTTCTTTCAACCTTTTGTATTCTCACATTTCCAACTAGGAATAGCTGTTAGTTTGAGTTATATTTGGCACATTCATAATTGTAATTTCAATTCTTATATGCAAGGCATCCATTTTAATTTTGTATTGGAACTGACATGAACATAGATGAAAATATCGATCCTTATTTACATACCCTGTGTGTTATTATTACCATGAAATGGTATCATATAAATTTCACCAACTACGTATCTTTATAACTATTGCATGCTTGAAACTTAACAATGGATATTTTTCCCTCTCTTGTAAAGATTAAAAAAAAACTAGTTATAACCCAAGAAAAGGTAACTAAATGTTATTGATTCCCTTAGTTGCAAGAATAAATGCAAAGGAAGTGGAGGAAAAACATTGCATCTTGTGAATGACCCAAATCCAAGCTATGCACATGATCACATGGTGTTATTGGAAAGTGAGAGGAATTTTTATATTTCCATTTGGGTTCAAACATAAACAATGTTTGTTTAGATAGGAAGGTAGGGAAGTCCATCCATGAAAGAGTTTCAATTTTTCATTTTTATGAAGTTTAATTTATTAAGCTTAGAGAAAACATGATCTCTCCATAACTATACTTGTGTTTACATGATATTAAATTGCTAGATTGGCAAGTTGTGGTGTGAAACATCTATAATCATATTTTCTAAGCATTGCAATCACTATTGGACTATCAGTATTTTACTTTCTTTGTTACATTGATATCTTAACTGGGTTGTACCTTGTATGTATTTTTCCTACCCCATTACTATTTGCTTTGGTCTTCCATTATCCAATGCTACAAATTGAACATTCGCCCCTACAATGTTGGTGGGATCATTATTAGCATTACACTATTATTTTATTTAGCATTATGTTTTATATACTAAGAAGCGTTAGGGATCTTGTTTGTTACAACTTGATAATAATTATATAAAGGGTGTCACGTACCCATACCCCACTACCGTGCAGAACTAAAAATTTCATCGAGAACTTTCACTGTTCATTGAATCACAGGGTATGGTCATGACCACATCTCCACATTTCCAACACTGTCACACTCCCTCTCGTCTTCCATTACTTAGTTTGACGATCTTCCAGGAAATATATCAGAGGAGATCGGACGGCGGAGAGAAAACGCAAAGGAAATCAACGATCATAAACGATCCCGCAGCTGGAACCATATCAACGGTTCAGAATCCACCCGCAAAAATCAATGGTGCAGAAAGCTCGAGTTGTGGGGTCGAAAGTTACGAAATTTGCGATCCCACTTCCCGTAACCCGCATCCTGTGTCCCGCATCAGAAACAGATCAATGGCGGAGAACCATCCCACGAAGATCGACGGAGCAGAAACTTTGACTTGCGGGATTGGGAATTGGGGGAATCGCGATACCGTGATTCTGCATCCTGCATCCCGCATCCCACAGCCCGCAAGTTGTGGAAAGGAAGTCACGGAGGGAAAATTGTGGAGGCCACGATCTGCGAGTCTGACATTCTGGATCCCGCAAACTACATAAATGGAGATTTCTAGCAGGAAACTCAACTTTTTTAACTGAAGTCATGGACCGGTCTGATCTTTAGACCATTATCGATCTGGCCAATCTACCCTACAACTTACTTCGAAATACATCGATGGAAACATACATAGATGCCTATAATTGTAGTTGTTCGAAGTAACAATGCATCCATTCAACATAGCAACATGTTCATCACATTCCATCAAGCAATTTGCAAAACAAGAAGTACAATTGTAGAGAATAACATAATATCATAGACAAGAACACTTATCTTGAGCAGAAATTGTCCCGCAACTAGCTATGCCGTTGCAACATTCCACCCAACCATAGGCCAGTGTGCTCCTTAGTCTCTCAACGACACTGCCACCCCCAAGCTGGGCATGATTTCCTCAAGGAATAAGGGAACACTAGCAGACTCATACATAGCCAAGGTGCAATAGCACTCATCCAAGCCAACACAATTGGGTTTATCAGGCTATAAGGGAAAACATCCCAATAGATGGGTTTCACAAGCCACTCTACCAAGGCATCTCACAGTTGGGTTTCACAGACTGTTCACAGTTAATCCAACATTCACCTTTAAGGACCAGTCAAGCCAACAGATGGGTTTATCAGACTGTTCACAGTCAAGCCATCTCACTGCTGGGTTTATTAGACTACCTAGCCAAGCCAACATTTACAGTTGGGTTTATTAGACTGTCCAAACAAAGGTTACACACTAGGTCAATCACAACAAGACACAGCCAAGCCAACAGATGGGTTTATCAAGCTACCAGCCAAGCCATCCTTCCAGTTGGGTTTATCATGCTTCTAAGGCAATGGGCAAGAAGAACTGCTAGGTTAGTGAGCTCATTTACAGAGCTAAGAACACCTCCACAAGATCTATCTTTCCTGGCTTCCCTATTGCCTACACACCCAACACAAGGAAGTGTCCCCTTCTCTGCTCCATAGTCCCTCGGGCTACACCTTCCCTTCTAGTGCTCTTCAGGATATGCATAGCAGGTTTACCAGCCACTCTTATCTTATCGTGAGGTTTCACACTAGGTTTATCAAGCATGTTATTCGTCTCTCCCATTCCTAAATCTTGTGTAGAGATTAGACTCGAACCAGGGTGTACAACACAACCACCACAAGGAGACTCTACACCACAAGTTTACTCTGGAGCACGAGTAACAGGGTCTCATACACTCTGTAGTTTCAGGAAACACTGCAATGCAGCAATCCCAATCTTTCCAAGGGAAATACACTCACAAAATGTGTAGGATATACACAGGTAGGGCTCTGCTACTACCACAATGTCACTAAAAACACTCGCATAACGCGAAGGATACACACAGGAAGAGCTCAGCTATCCCAGAAATTTCTCACCAATGGAGAAAAATTGAAGATGATCGTGAACGATTGAATGAAATTGAATGAAAAAACGTCCTGCAGCTCTCAAAACGTGAACATTCGGGTCAACACTGGAATACGGTTCTGGTGTTTTCTTGTTCGTGCAAGCAAAACATGACATTCCAAAACTGGGTGCTCTGCCCAATCCGAAATATCCCATACTCTTCCTCTTCCAAGCACTAACTACCTCAACCACCTTCTGGCAGAATAAATGGTTGAGAAGAGAAGACAAGAAAGAGGGTAGTTGACAATTCTGATGGGTTCCCCCCATGACACATGGATTTTCCACAAACTGGATCAAGGTTAACATTCCCACCCCCTTATCCTTAGTAAAATCATGCCCCCATCTCATTATTCGTTGCATTGACATATCTGGCTGTGGGTTTTCATTAATTTGCATATTTACATGATGTTTACAAACATGCTTGACTTAGCATAGAAACCATAGGCATCAACCATGATCGCCTATATACCAAGAATTAATCAGTGATAGGTCCTTGGCCTTGAGCTCCTTGTCATAATCTGATATAATATTCACATCATATACATCAATGCAACGGGGTCAAAACCGGGGTGTTACATTCCCCTCCCCCTTCAATAGAGTTATCCTCAGTGCTTACAAAATTGAACAAATGCTACATTGGCATCGCCTCAGTGCTTCGCAGATTCGAACAAAAATGGATGTGCCAATTGCATGGCATCCTCCAGGTCCCATGTAGCCTCTTCAGGACCATAGTGCTCCCACTGCACCTTTACCTGTCATATGGATCAGTTCTGCAGCATGGTGACTTTCCTATCGAGGATGCGCATTGGCTCGATTTGGAACTCTCCCTCGAGTTCCACCTGAATTACATCCCAATTTATCACATGGTTAGGGTCATGTATCTATTTCTTAATAAAAGAAACATGAAAAACATTATGAGCCCTAGTGCTAGAAGGCAATACAATCCTATATGCAACTGGCCCTATTATTTCAAGCACTTTGAACGATCCACAGTATCTGGGTGACAGCTTGGCACAACTCCCAAGATTCAAGGAAATATTCTTTGCCCTCACTCTGAGGTGAACACGATCCCCAATATGGAATTCTCTGTTCTCCTTATGCTTATCAGCATAGCTTTTCTGTCTGTCTTGGGCTGCCTTCAGATCCTACCTGATCTTTACAACCTCTTGCTCCATCTCCTTGCGAAATTTTGGTCCAAGCACAACTCTATTCACTGGATTATCCAAAGTCACGGGTGTCCTACACCTCCTACCATACAAAGCTTCATATGGACTCATCCCCAAGGAGGCTTGCTCTCCATTGTTATAAGCAAACTCTACCAGGTGTAGATAATCTTCCCACTTGGTTTGTCCATCACATACATGTGAAGCATGTCTTCCAACACTTGGTTAGCTCTCTCTGTCTGCCCATCAGTCTGAGGATGGTAAGTAGTGTTGAAGTTCAACTTTGTACCCAAATCCGCAAACAACCCCTTCCAAAAATTGGAAGTGAACTTGACATCTTTGTCAGAGACTATTGCCCTAGGAAACCCATGCAATTTAAAAATCTCCTTCATGAAGATCTTTTCAATGTCATCAGTCTTATGCATAGACTTAACCGGTATAAAATGTGTTTCCTTTGTCAACTTGTCCACCATGACCATGATGGAATCATGTTGTCTCCAAGTCATTGGCAATCCTGTAATAAAATCCATGGAAATAACTTCCCATTTCCATTCAGGGACTGGCAAAGGCTGCAACAACCTGCAGGGTGTTGATGCTCAACCTTCACCTGCTGACATTTCATGCACCTAGAAATGTATTCAGCCATGTCCTTTTCATTCCTGGCCAAAAATACTGCTTCCTGGCTGTAGCAATTGTCTTTTGATATCCTGGGTGACTAGAATATGGAGCTTGATGGATCTCATCCATAACAACTCTCCTCAAATCTGCTACCTTTGGAATGTAAATTCTGCCTTTATAAGTAAGAAGTCCATCTTCTTCCAAGTTATATCCTTCATACCTCTTTTCAGGGCTTTGTTGTTGTAATTTGTACTTAACCTGCACATACAATTCGTCTTCATCAACATGATTAATAATCTGCTGCCTCAAATATTATTGGAAAATACTAACGGATGCCACATTTATTTCTTGCACCTTCCTGCTAAGTGCATCAGCTACCTTATTCTCTTTTCCCTTTATGTGTTTGATCTCAAAATCAAACTCACATAAAAACTCCAGCCATCTGGCTTGTCTAGCATTCAGAGTAGGCTGGTCAAACAAATATTTCAGACCACAATGGTTTGTCCTTAGCTCAAATCTTCTGCCCATCAAGTAATGCCTCCACATCTTGAGAGCATGTACTATGGCTGCATAGTTCTTCTCATGTTCCTTCAACTTTCTGGACTCATAACATATCACGTGGTTGTCTTGCATAAGGACTCCTCCAAACCCTTGACCACATGCATCAGTACAAACCACAAAATCTTTCTTTGGGTCTGCAACTTTCAATACTAGTGCACTAGTGAGAAGATTCTTCAACTGCTGGAAGCTTTCTTCACACCTTGATGTCCATTCAAACTTTATCCCCTTCTTTTGCAAAGAAGTGATGGCATGTGCAACCTTGGAGAATCCTTCAATAAATATCCTGTAGTATCCTGTAAGGCCCATAAAATATCTTACATCTGTCACATTTCGTGGAGTAGGCCAATTTATAATGGCTTCAATCTTTTCAGGGTCCATAGATATACCCTCTTCCAAGATAATGTGACCCAAATACTGAATTCTATCTCTATAGAAGTCACACTTGCTCAGCTTTGCATACAATCGATGCTCCTAGATCAATCGCAATGTCAATCTCAAATGCTCTTGATGTTCTTCCTCATTCTTAGAATAAACAAGAATGTCATCAAGGAAAACAAGAACAAACTTATCCAAATACTTGTTGAAGACACTATTCATAAGGCACATAAATGTAGCTGGTGCCTTGGTGAGACCAAATGGTACCACTACAAACTCATAATGCCCATACCTTGTTCTGAAGGTTGTCTTATGAATGTCTTCATCCTTGATTCTCACCTGATGGTAACCCGACTTCAAGTCAATCTTGGAAAATACCCTTGCTCCTCTCATTTGATCAAAGAGGTCATCAATCCTAGGCAGAGGATACTTGTTCTTTACTGTGACTTTTTTCAGATGTCTGTAATCAATACACAATCTGAGTGTACCATCTTTCTTCTTTACAAACAGAACTGGTACTCCCCAAGGAGACAAACTCGGCATGATATACTTCTTCTCCAACAACTGTTGCAGTTGCATCTTTATTTCTAACATTTCAGGTGTGCTCATCCTATAGGGTGTCTTGGACACTGGTGCTACTCCTGGCACAAGTTCAATCGTGAAATCAATGTCCCTCTTTGGAGGAAGCCCTGGAATCTCAGCAGGGAAACATCCCTAAATTCCTGCAACACATGAAAGTCCTCCAGCCTAAGAGTTTCATTCTCTGGTGCCTCCAAAATACGAGTTGCATATAACTGGAATCCTTTCCTACAAAACTTCTTCAGCTGCATTGCTGACACCTGCCTCACAGAAATGACCTTTGGAATGCCTTTCACAATCCTTGAGTTGCCTTCTTCATCCAGCACTCAAAAGCCTTGTTACAACAGTCAAGCTTTACTCTGTGAGCTTCTAGCCAATCCATTCCAATGAGAACATCATAGGAACTAAGTGGTAGAACATTCAGGTTTACACAGGTGACCATTCCATTCATCACTAATGGACACTTCTCTACCACTTCACTAACCTTTCTCTTAGTTCCAGTGGCTAGCTAAACTAACCAAGATATGTTATGTTTTTATTTATTAAAGGCACACATCTCCACTATTCTAGGAGTAATGTGACTATGGGTAGAACTAGGGTCAATCAAAATAGAAATAGATTGCTCAGCAATATTACCTGCAACTTCAACCACAGTTGACTAGTGATCTGCCTGGAGGTCCTCCAGTGCTGCATAAATCCTAGGGACTACCCTTGCTACTTGTCCAATTGTTTCTGCTTCTTGAATGTTGTAAACTGGCCTTGCACAGAGTCTATCTTTCTTTGCAAGTCTATCAAACTCTGCAACATAGCAGCATTCAACTGATGCTTCTCTTCCTAAGCTTTAATCAGGCTTCTCATGGTGGTTTCAATGTCTGATGGCGTCTCTTGGAATCTCATTCCATTAGATTCTATGTCATCATTTCCAACTCAGACATTTTCCCCCATAACATCTTGCGCACGCTCGTAAGAGTCTTGAGTATTATATATTTCATGGGTTCTCATGGCTGCACCACAACTTACCTTTACAAAGTATACTATGACTCTACAAAATGTGTTATCAACACCATTTGTTAGAAACACAATAATTTAAAATTAAAATCATTTACTTACTGTCACCTTGCCTATCTAGGCCCAAAGTTGCAACCGCCAGCTTTGGTTAACTAATTCCTAGCCCATCCAAGCCCAATGCTGCAACCCATAGCTCTAATACCACACTGTCACGTACCCATACCCCACTACTGTGCAGCATTAAAAATTTCATCAAGAACCTTCATTGTTCATCGAATCATAGGGTATGGTCGTGACCACATCTCCACATTTCCAACACTGTCACGCTCCCTCCCATCTTCCATTACTCAGTTCGACGATCTACCAGGAAATATCTTAAAGGAGATCGGATGACGGAGAGAAAATGTAAAGGAAATCAATGATCATAAACGATCCTGCAACTGGAACCATATCAACGATTCAGAATCCACCCACAAAAATCAACGGTGTAAAAAGCTCGATTTGCGGGGTCGAAAGTTACGAAATTTTCGATCCCACTTCCCGTAACCCGCATCTCGTATCAAAAATAGATCGACGGTGGAGAACCATCTCGCAAAGATCGACGACACGAAAACTTTGACTTGCGGGATTGGGAATTGGGGGAATCGCGATACTGCGATTTCGCATCCTGCAGCCCACAAGTTGCGGAAAGGTAGTTGTGGAGGGAAAATTGTGGAGGCCATGATCTACGAGTCTGGCATTCTGCACCCTGCATCCCGCATCCACAAACTACGTAAATGGCAATTTCTAGCAGAAAACTCAACTTTTTCACTGAAGTCATGGACCGATCTGATCTTTAGACCATTACCGATCTGGCCAATCTACCCTGCAACTTAGTTCAAAATACATCGATGGAAACATACATGATGCCTATAATTGCAGTTGTTCAAAGGAACAATCCATCCATTCAACATAACAACATGTTCATCACATTCCATCAAGCAATTTGCAAAACAAGAAGTACAATTGCAGAGAATAACATAATATCATAGACAAGAACACTTATCTTGAGTAGAACTTGTCCCGCAACCAGCTATGTCACTGCAACGTTCCACCCAGCCATAGGCCAGTGTGCTCCTTAGTCTCTCAGCGACATTGCCACCCCCGAGCTGGGCATGATTTCCTCAAGGAATAAGGGAACACTAACAAACTCATACATAGCCAAGGTGCAATAGCACTCATCCAAGCCAACACAATTGGGTTTGTCAGGATGTAAGGGAAAACATCCCAACATATGTGTTTCACAGGCCACTCTGCCAATCCATCTCACAGTTGGGTTTCACAGATTGTTCACAGTCAAGCC
The DNA here is from genome assembly GCA_001517045.1 of Pseudotsuga menziesii. Classification (NCBI taxonomy): domain Eukaryota; kingdom Viridiplantae; phylum Streptophyta; class Pinopsida; order Pinales; family Pinaceae; genus Pseudotsuga; species Pseudotsuga menziesii. Next base: position 434,418 of record LPNX010489906.1, on the reverse strand, counting down.
AACATTCACCTTTAAGGACCAGTCAAGCCAACAAATGGGTTTATCAAACTGTTCACAGTCAATCCATCTCACTGCTGGGTTTATCAGACTACCTAGCCAAGCCATCATTCACAGTTGGGTTTGTTAGATTTTCCAACCAAAGGTTACACACCAGGTCAAGCACAACAAGACACATCCAAGGCAACAGATGGGTTTATCAGGCTACTAGCCAAGCCATCCTTCCAGTTGGGTTTATCAGGCTTCTAAGGCAATGGGAAGGAAGAACTGCTAAGCTAGTGAGCTCATTTACAAAGCTAAGAACACCTCCACAAGATCTATCTGGCCTGGCTTCCCTACTGCCTACACACCTAACACAAGAAAGTGTGCCCTTCTCTGCTCCACAATCCCTCGGGCTACACCTTCCCTTCCAATGCTCTTTAGGATATGCATAGCAAGTTTACCAACCACTCTTATCTTATCATGAGGTTTCACACTAGGTTTATCAAGCCCGTTCTATGTTTCTCCCATTCCTAAATCTTGTGCAGAGCTTAGACCCGACCCAGGGTGTACAACACAACCACCACAAGGAGACTCTACACCACAGGTTTACTCTAGAGCACAAGTAACAGGGTCTCATACACTCTGTAGTTTCAAGCAACACTGCAACGCAGCAATCCCAGTCTTTCCAAGGGAAAGACACTCACAAAACGTGTAGGATACACACAGGTAGGGCTCTGCTACTACCACAATGTCACTAAAAACATTCGCATAATGCGAAGGATACACACAAGAAGAGCTCAGCTGTCCCAGAACTTTCTCATCAATGGAGAAAAATTGAAGATGATTGTGAACGATTGAATGAAATTGAATGAAAAATGTCCTGCAGCTCTCAAAACGTGAGAGTCCATCCAAAACGTGAACGCGCAGGTCAACACTGGCATACGGTTCTTGTGTTTTCTTGTTCGTGAAAGCAAAACACGACATTCCAAAACTGGGTGCTCTACCCAATCCGAAATTGACCATACTCTTCCTCTTCCAAGCAATAAATACCTCAACCACCTTCTAGCAAAATAAATGGTTGAGAAGAGAAGACAAGAAAGAGGGTAGTTGACTGTTCTGATGGGTTCTCCCTATGACACATGGATTTTCCCCAAACTGGCTTAAGGTTAGCATTCCCACCCCCTTATCCTTAGGAAAATCATGCCCAAATCTCATTATTCATTGCATTGACATAGTTGGCTGTGGGTTTTCATTAATTTGCATATTTAGATGATGTTTACAAACATGCTTGACTTAGCACAGAAACCATAGGCATCAACCATGATCGCTTATATACCAAACATTAATCAGTGACAGGGCCTTGTCCTTGAGCTCCTTATCATGATTCAATATAATATTCACATCATATACATTAATGCAACGGGGTCAAAACCAGGGTGTTACAAAGGGGGTATTGAAAATGGGTTGATAAAAATGGATCCTACAATATCCGGTGAAACTAGGAGTTTTCTTAATTGGAAAGGTATATTGGGAGCGGGGTTCAACAATACAATTTTAGGAGGCATTTTCCAATATTTAGTGAAATTAGGAATATTATTTAATATCCTATGAATAATCGTGCTATGTAACAAGTTCATTAAGTGAGCCCCCCGTGGATTGAACAAGCCTTACAAAGGTAATACACCTGACACAATTTTACCCCAGTATTATCAAAGAGGAAGAAAACATAGTTTTGATGGAGGAGATCTCAATAGAATATATTATATCAATTCTGCACAGTTTTCAACAGGATAAAATACTTGGACCAGATGGCTAGTCGGTTGAATTCCTCCTAGGATTTTTAGATCTTCTGTAGAATAACCTTCTACACATTGTTTAAGAGTCAAGGAAAACTGGTACTGTTTTGGCTTCTTATAATGCCACCTTCCTTCCTCTAATACCGAAAAAGGATATTCCAACTTATTTTGAAGACTTCCACCTAGTTTCTTTCTGTAACTACATATACAATGTGATCTCAAAAATAATATGTCATCGACTGAAAAAACATTCTCTCCTTAGCCATATGAATGAAACAATTTGGTTATTTGGAAGGACACTAGATCCATGATGCTATAGGCGTTGCACAAGAAGGCATGCACTCTATAAAAATAAGATAGATCTAGGAATCGGTTATCAAAATAGATTTGGAAAAGGATTTTGATAGGGTCGGGTAGGCCTACATCAGGATGTTATCAACTCATATTGGGATTTGTGTTTCCTTCATCACTTGGATCATGAGCTATATATCCATTCTATCTCATTGGAAATTTTAATAAATGGTCCAACTTCTATTTTTTCGTATGGGTAGGGGAATCAGACAACGATTCCTACTATATTCTCTATTGTTTATGATGGTGGCTAAAGGATTAAGTATGTCCATATTGTATGCAAATATAAAGGCAATTTCAAGGGTATCCACATTAACAGCACTCTTTATCTCTCACACCTATTATTTTCTAACGATATCTTGATCTTCTGCAATAGGACCAAGATAGACATGGAAACCCTCAACTCAACCTTGATCTTATATGAAGCATCAATATTATAATTAATGCTAATAAATCATTTGTATCTATTGTTGGTTTATCATATGAAGATCTTAGTTTCTATTTGGGCATGTTTCCATATAAGGTGGTAAACTTTGGAGAAGGCTTGAAATACCTTGGATTTCATATAAAACCAAATGGATACTTAAACTCATAACAGCGGTGTCTTATCAAAAAATTAGGAAGCATAATTAATATATGGTGTAATAGATTGTTTTCCAGGAGTGGAAGTCTTATACTAGTAAAATCAATACTTGCATCTACCCCATTCTACTGGATATCCCTAGCATGGATACCTAAAGGGATAATTGAAACAATTCAGAAACTGAGTTACGTATTTATTTGGCAAGGAAAGAAAAAAAATACCCCCCCATGGATCAAGTGGCAAAAACTTTCCAAACCCAAACACTAGGGAGGTTGGGGACTAAAAAACCTTTTCCTCTTCTCATAGCCTCTAGTAACAAAATTCGTTTGGAAACTTATAAATGGAAAAGGTTGTGTTACAATGTGGTAAGGATGAAATATATGTATCCAAAAGGGGTAGAGGTATGGATTAAAATACCGAGGAAAATACACACAATGTCTTGGATTTATAGAGATCCCGCATAGTTATCTTTCTAGTCATCAAGGACTGGTTTGGAAAATTGAAAACATAACAAAAGTCCAATAGGGGATAGATCCCTAGGTTATAAGTGGGAATTATTTTTCCCTACATGAACATATGGTTCAAAGGATTATACCAATGGATACTTCACCCTTCATTGTATTAAATATCCTCTTAACACAAATATTTGGGGACAAGGATGGTTATGGAAATCTTTATTGGGTTTCGATTGGGAGGACTCATAGATATCAAAATCCATGGTGTCAAATCTAAAATCATGTCACATTCGTATTTTGGCCCATAGTGACTCATTGGTGTGGAATATTGTGCCCTCAAGAAGATACACCCCCAAGGAAAGCTCTATCATTATGCACAAATCAAACCTTGGCACCAGAGTGGTGATGGAAAGGTATATGGAGCTCAAAGTATCCACCAAAAACAAATACTCTCATGTGGTGTTTACTCAACAATTAAAATTTAAATTGGGATTGAATGCAAAAAATATCCTTCCAAGGGTCTATAAGTTTCCCCCTCTACTGTCAAAATTGTTAGATTTTTATCATTTAATCAATGATCTAGGATGTTATGTGAGAGAATAACATGCACAGCAATAATCACAAGAGACAAGAGACATAAAGAGTTTTCCTCGGGGAAACTATAAAGGAGAAAACCCCGCAACTTCCTCAGAGATAGAATGAGCACCAATAGCAAAAGTAAAACACAAATATGATCTCCGATAGTTGTTGTCTCTCTCACTTGTGCCAGCTCCTCCTCTCTCACTCATGCGCTACATTTGAGTGTGTGTGTGTTTCAAATAGAGAGTCTCACTCTCTATTTATACTTGTTTTCCACTTGACAATTACTCTACAGGGATGACTTCTCTAGGAGAGTCTAATAACCCTAATACCCCTCAACTGTGGGGACTATTTCCCCGACTTACAATGGAGGGTTAACCTCAATGACTTTACATGACTTTATTATATTAATGACTCTCTTGATCATTGTAACAAACATCTTCGCCAGNTACAAGTGAATACATTCCGAAGTTACAAATACATCAACACTCCCTCTTAACTAGGAAGGTATTCTCTTGACACAGTTCATCAACACAAGTCTTCGTCACTATATCATCATCAAATTTGGATAATAATCAAGTCTGGATCATCATCAAAGTTGGATCATCATTAAAGTTGGATCATCATCATCACTGCTCCCGCTATCTTGAGAAAATAGTGCTATCTCTCAATTCTACTCGTCATAGGAAGTTCTACATAGCCAACCCTTTTTCATGTTGGTTGTAGGTCTAGCCTCCATGTAGGTCTTCATCTTCTTCTACACTTATATCTGACCATGGGAGGAACCAATCCTCTCTCCATGTCAGAAAGGCACAGTGCTTACATCTAACCATAGGAGGAACCAATCCTATCTCCATGTCAGAAAGGCACGGCGCTTACATCTGACCATGGGTGGAACCAATACTCTTGCCATGTCAGAAAGGCACGGCACTTACATCTGAGCATGGGAGGAACCAATCCTCTCGCCATGTCAAAAAGGCACAGTAATTACATCTGACCATGGGAGGAACCAATCCTCTCACCATGTCAGAAAGGCACAGCACTTACATCTGGCCATGGGAGGAACCAATCCTATCACCATGTAAAAAAGGCACAACACTTACATCTGACCATGGGAGGAACCAATCCTACCACCATGTCAGAAAGAAACAACACTTACATCTGACCATGGGAGGAACCAATCCTCTTGCCATGTCAGAAAGGCACGACACTTACATCTGACCATGGGAGGAACCAATCCTGCCACCATGTCATAAAGGCACATCACTTACATCTGACCATGGGAGTAACCAATCCTCTCGCCATGTCAGAAAGGCATAGCACTTACATATGACCATGGGAGAAACCAATCCTTCCCCCATGTCAGAAAGGAACTCAAACTCATCACTTCTCCTTGGAAGGAACCTTGATCTGGAGAACACCAAGCTTCTTCCTAAAGTACTCAAACTTCACTCTGTCCATTTCTAGAATAGAATCACATCAAGGTTGATTACATCCAAGGATAACTTGCGAGCTTTGTTGGGACTGATTACATCTGAGAACAACCTACAGGACCGTTTACATCTGAGCGACCTACGAGCTTCATTGGGATTTTATGCTTAGACAACTTGTCTCACCAGCTATTCTAGAACTCCCTCTTTCGAGAGATCTCGATCCGGATCACAAACTGGAGCTTCATTGCTCCTCTCTCCCAAGTAGTCGAGAAAGTGGCAACATATTTTTCCACAGTTGTACTCAGTGCCATGTAGGAATCCTTCGTACTAAACCAAGAGATCACACCTGATCCCATACTGAAGCAGCACACCAAAGTACTCTTCCTATCAATGGCACTTCGTGCCCAATCCGAATTCACATAACCCTCTAGGTTAATCTTCTGATTCGCTTCATACTTTAGCCCATATTCAACTGTACCCTTCAGGTAATTCAGAATATGCTTTGGAGCAATTAGGTGAACATGTCTCGGATTTGCCAGGAACTCGATCAATGTGTTCACACCAAATCAAATATATGGTCTTGTATTCATCAAGTACATCAATGACCTAATCATTTGACAATACATCGTGACATCAACGGACTCTGATGAAGCATCACTCAATAGCTTCAATTTTGATGCCATAGGTGTGGCCATGTCCTTGCAGTCCATCATCCCGAACCTCTTCAGGATCTCCACTGCGTACTTCCCTTGTCCAAGGGAGATTCCATTCATGCTCTACCACACCTCCATGTATAGAAAATACCATACCCAAGTCATTTATCTTGAACTCAGAAGCAAGTCTCCTTCTTGCAACTTTAATGAGTTCCACTTTTTCTTCCAAGAACAAGTCATCGACATATAACATGAGCATCATTGGTCTTCCACCTTAAACCTTGAAGTAAAGGTTGGAATCTACTTTACTCTAAGTAAATCCTAGAGTCATCAGTAAGTTTTCCACCCTGTCATACCATGTCTAACCTCATGATATTCTACAGTCACTCCCTCTGAAGTGGAGCATCATTCTCCCTCTGCCTTTCGTACTCTATGTATTGAAACATTATGTATTGGAGTGACAAGTAGCTTCATTTGCTACTAATATTCTATGTATCCATCTAGGGTCAGTGGATACCAAGATCCTCTATCTTGAACCTTTTCAAAAGTTCTTCTCGCACCCATCTGTGAGCTTGTCATCCTCTATAGGCTTTCATCTTCAATCTTGTAGCAAAGGCTAATATCTTCATCACTCTAGGTGATCTTCAAGCTCCTCATGTATGTGTTATCCCATGGGTTCCTTCTGAGCTTGTACAAGGCCTTCTTTAATTTTCACACATGAGTCTTCCTATCATGTATCTTAAATTCCAGTGGCTGCAAATGTCTCTTCGTAGTCTATGTCTTCTTTCCGTGAGAAGCCTCATGTTATGAATCTTTCCTTGTATCCCATGATGTTGCCATCTACTGCTTGTTGTATCTTGTAGATCCATATGGAAGATACTACAGACTTTCCTTCAGGTCTCGATACCATATCCTAGACATCATTCTTCTTGAACTTCCCTTCTCTCCTTCCCTTTCATCTTGGCTACTTCTTCATAGCTGGAAGGCTCTGCATCAATGATGTCGCTCAACAGTGTCACATAACTATAGTGTGTCTAAGGCCTCTTGAAGTCTCGACATACTATTCTTCATTTTGGATTATTTCTTGAACTATCGTCACTTGTTCTTCGGAACAAGTCTCATCCTTATTTTCTTGTAGGCAATTGTACGCAATTTTTCCTACAAGTCAAATGCACCAGTTGTATGGTTAGAAACATTTCATGAGGCATATTCACAATGGAAAATTCTTATGCATAAAGGTATAATCATGCAACTATTTTATCCAATACAACATTCATCCATATCTCACAGAAACTTTCTAGATGCCTTCCATATCTACCATGACATCATTGATATTGTGCACTAATCCAATATGTCAGCAAATAGGTTTCATTCTAGATAAGTAGCAATGGAGATTTGTATAGCACCATGGACTACTTACCCATCACATGCATATTAGTAGTATACTCTCATTAATGCAAACATTTTATCATGCAAAACACATCAATTGAATATAAACAAATGCATAACCAAACAATTGAATACTTATCTTTATTTGTTTCGTGGGTAGACTCCTTCTTGAGCCTTCAGCTTCATCATCTTCTTCATTCATAACAGCACCATTTCTTATCCAAATGCTAAGATGGATAAGAGGTTCTTCAAGAATTGAGTTCTTCATATTCCTCATTGCTTGAGGGATCTTCTTTGAATCATGAGCGCTTGATCTTCAGTTACTCCTATCTTCTCTTCTCTTATTATGAGTCGAGCTTCTTCTTGTGTACACTCTTACCAGAGTCTGTTGAAGGTAATCACTTCCTTCTGGCACACATTCCTCGAATGAATGAATCTCATGATCCTAGGAGGCCATTCAAGGTGGTTATAACAATATATTATTCTTATTTGATTGCTTCGTCATAGCATAGAACACTTCCTTTTGGTGTCTTCTAATATGACACATGAGGGATTAGATGATATTTAATATAATCTACAATGATTCTCTTAACTCTAGCCTTAGCCTCATCTCCCTCTAGCTCTTAGAAATTTCTTACTGAATTACTGATATAAGTCAATTTATTCAAGGATCACGAAGTTCTTATACTTCCATACTTGGAAGTTGTCAGCTTCACCAATATTTTCATCAAGCTGGTGTGATAGGTCATTTTGAAAAGAAAACCTCAAATGTAAATAACAAAAGATTAGATCTTACCGATTTGAGGTGTCCATCCTGGTTCCAGATCTGGTTGATCTAAGGTTTTTCAGAGAAATCCTAATTTTCAAAAATTGGAATATTTCAGATCTAATTGGATATAAATATGCTCCTCCACAAGGCAAGTTGAGCAGCATACTCATTTTCCCAAAACTATGATCAGAACTACAAAATCTTTGATGCTCTAGTTTTCTTCAATTTCTTTTGCAAAATTGCCTTATATTGCTTCTACGGTATCTCTGAAATTACTTATCCTATGTGTCTGAAACTTTGTACTATGGTATCCTTGTATGTCCTATTTCCAACACCATGGGTTTGAGTAGAATTGGTTTCACCAATTGGGACTTATGAGAGTTTTCCCAAGGTGACCTATTTCAGGACTGTTCATCATAGCGAACTTGTACATACTTCCACGTGACATTATTTCATCATCAGTGTTTGAAAATTTTACCACAAAAATTTCATTCCCTGTCCTATCTAGAAAATCTTGCAAAATTTTATTTGGATCTTCGTAGCCCGAGATATCGGAATTCTCCCTAGGTATCCTACTTAGTGATGAATCCTGGGAGAGGCTGGAACCCTAATTTGGAGGAATCGTACCTCCTATAATATAGAGAATCTAAGGCTGAAATTTTTACATAGTGTTCAGCACGAAATTTTATTTGTCCTGTAAAAATTTCGGACTCTAAGCCTTCTCCAATAGGGAGATATAGCGTATGTACCAGGATTACTAAAATATGACTTCTAGGGTTTTCTGGTCCAGGGTTTGACTTTCCCTAAGTTTTACCCAACCAAAAATTTTGATCTTGGTCTCTATGATTTTGAGGAGAGAAATCCTATGCTGAGCTCACTTAAAAATTCCTCTTCTATGAAAATCCCTAATTTCCTACAGTAGTGACAGGTCAAACACTGAAAATGCCTGGAATCAAATTTTGCTTCGACATAAAGATGTGCCCTTCAATGGAGAGTTATCCTAGTCTCCTTTTGTTGATGATCTATGGAGAGAGACCCAAAAAGTAAGAAACCCTAGCTTCTGCAACTGCATAGTGTCTTGTTCTTGGGTTAACTATGATACCATGTTAGATTTTTATCATTTAATAAATATGATATATGATCTTATCTGAGAGAATAATATGCACAGAAATAATCACAAGAGACAAGAGACATAAAGAGTTTTCCTCAGGGAAACCGTAAAGGAGAAAACCCTGCAACTTTCTCAGAGATAGAATGAGCACCAATAGAAAAAATAAAACCCAAAAACACAAAGATGATCTCCGACAATTGTTGTCTCTCTCACTTGTGCGAGCTCCTCCTCTCTCACTCATGTGCTACAGTTGAGTGTGTGTGTGTTTCAAATAGAGAGTCTCACTCTCTATTTATACTTGTTTTCCACTTGGCAATTACTCTACAGGGCCAAATTCTCTAGGAGAGTCTAATAACCCTAATACCCCTCACCTGTGGGGACTATTGCCCTGAATTACAATGGAGGGTTAACCTCAACTCAATTGTGGTGACTATTTCCCTGACTTAAAATGGAGGGCTAACGTCAATGACTTTACATGACTTTATTATATTAATGACTCTCCCGATCGAAGGAACAAATATCTCCATCGGGGTACAATGAAATACAATATAAAATATACATGTCAATACATTCCGACATTACAAATACATCAACAAAAATAAGGAAACAAATATACATATTATTATGAACTACTCATATACATCATTGAGAGCTTGGAAGGAAATAGTCTTACATACTAGCATCACAATTATTCGGGAGGGACAAAAAATTGAAGAAGGTATGAGGAAATTGTTAGGATTATTAATCCTCCCTTGACCATACTTTCTATTAGATTATATTTCCTAACTTAGGAACCTTAATTATTTATTTGGGTCCACTTTGCCTAATGGACCCACCTAGATCAGTTACTAGAGTGTGGGGAACACTGCTAGAGGTTAACTGCCACTTACTGCATGTGCATGCATCAGTTTGGGCATCTCCTAGACCAATCCCTACATCTTAGGAACAACTGGGAGTCTCGGCATGAACCTCCATCAGTTAGGTGGAGTTGGAACTAGTAAGTCTTAGTTAGCCACCAGTTACATTCAGTTACTTCACAATTACTTAGCTAGCACTAGAAATGCATGGATAATGCATGGTTGAATGGGGAGAAGCAATTTTCCTACCTACCATACTTAGTTGCACTGAGTTAACTAGCTATAATTGATTCATTGAGTTGTTGGACATCAGGGAGTTGATCTATTGGACTTCGATATTGATTGGGAGACCATGAGTTAGAGATTCAGTTAGGTACAGTCAGATCCATTTGGTAGATTCAAATTGCTCCCTAATGCATTCGAATTCTTCCTATTTGTAACCTATTGTACATTGGATTTATTAGTGTGAATGATACTGTAAATTCTTGAGCAATACTTGTTTGTTTCCTGTGTGGTTTTCTTTGTTCAGTTTATATCTTATTTCTCCATCTATTTGCTGCAACATTATTAGAACTATATGCTTGAAGATATAAATGGAATGCAAGTTATAACATGGTATCAAATCCTTCTCATGCAGGTTTCATGGTTGTTTCTCTCCATTGAACATCAGAAGCAGCTGGGTTTCCACATAAATCCCCTATGAAAATTTGCTAGCTCTGGATTCATTCAGAGCAGTGGAAAGGGCGTGACGGACCCTAAAAACGTGTTTGTGTTGAGAGGAAAGCCATGATTCTAATAGTTCATATGTTTTAGTGTGTTATTGTAATGAAATTGACAGGTGCTACGTAGCTTGTGTGAAGTTTTGCAGCCGTACAATCGGAGCAATTATGAGCTCTCATACTCTTGAACCACGGATCCTCACAACTTCCAACTTTCTTGATTGCAGGATTGATATCCAGCTAGCCTTGTGTAAGCATGGCTACCACAGGGTCATACATGGATGGGAGGTTGAATGTCATCAACCGGTAGAGCGAAACAATATTCTAAACCGCTATGATGAAGCATTTGGGTACTTATGTACTTATATATCCAGAGATCTCCACTTCCACCTAGAAGGCTTGAGGATTCCCAGAGAAGCCTGGGAGAAGATTTATAGCTTGTTTAACACACAAGATGAGCTTCAGGGATACATTCTGGAGAATGAGTTGGTATCTTTACATCCCGACAATTTCGAGACTATTGAGCAATTCTCTACTAAATTCAAGTCTCTAGTACTTCAATGCAGACAATGCGGAATAGAGTGGAAGGATGAGCAGAATGTCCTTTCCATACTTAATAAACTAGGCTCTAAGTATTTTGTATTTGTTTCCATATTTCATTCCAAGCAACAAATCTTTCCTGATTGGAAAATTCCTTCATTAGATTATTTTTCCGAGTCCTTAATCAAGGAGCAATACAAGTTTATTCGAATGGGAGTCATCAAGACCTCCAAAGATCAAGCTTTCCTAGTTATTGGCTCTTCCAAAGCACAAGAAAAGGGGAAATCAAAGAAGAAAGAGCCAAAAGAAGCTGATTCAAAGCCTAAACAGAATCAGTAAACTTTTGAAGGAGCCTCTAGCTCTAAGAAGAAAAAGGAAAAGTGTCCCTACTTTATGAAGGGTTTTCATCTAGAAGACTCGTGCATGAAGAAGATCCTCGACCATATGAAAGCTCTATGTGTATAGAACAATATTGTCATTCCACAAAGGGCAGTGACATCAGATGATGAAAATCATACTGAAGAATATGAGATATGCTTGCATGCAAGCCTCTCTCTATCAAAGGCTTATGTGATAGATTCTGGAGCATCCAACCACATGGTTGCTTCCAGAGAATCCTTCATCGCCTTCCCTCTATTAGATTGACCTAGCAGTAATATGGGAGATGACTCTAAAAACCAAGATGTTGAGAGAGGTTTAGATAAAATCCAGCATGATGATTTCATGCCCTCTCCTACAGAAAAGCAAATTATTGAAGATGAAGAAGAAGCATATTTTTCCCTACAGTCGATTCGAATCGAAGAAAGTCTTCTTGAAGTGACTCCTTCTCCTGGTGCTCCAGAAGTGTATAAGATCTCTGGTATCTCATCTCCTCACATGGCTGATCCAGAAAAATACATTTGAATCTATGTTTGTGAATAAAAACACTCCTTCCTTTGTTTGCAAAAATTCTCCAGTATTTCTTTAAATTGTGTGCATAGTTTACCGGTGATTGTTTCAAAAATGGTAGAGGAATTTGATTTCTCTATATATAATAATGTTTCTGGTGTGTAGATAAGTAATACCATTGAGATTCTGGAAATAATATCATATTATAAGAGTGATCCATTCATTCTCATTAATCTAGAGCTTCCAGTAAATTCCTACAGGATTGCATGCACCGAAAATCAGAATTTTGAAGAAGGAGAAAATTGTGCTTCTACCGTCTCGGTGAAGCAAAGTTTTGGATCTGATATGGATCTATTTGGATCTAATTTATTTTCTTATATGTTAATGTGTGATTCAGGTTTTAATATTCAAGGGATTTTAGTATTTCGTGTAGCTACTCTCATCAATTTTGGTGTGAAAAATCAAGTACCACAAGTCTCCTTCAAAACTGTTGTTGGGGATTTGATTCCATTCCACACTTTTGGATCTGATATGGACTTATTTGGATATGATATGATCTTATTTGGATCTTCTTTGATATTATTTGGATCAAGTTTTAATATTCAATAGATTTCAGTATTGCTTGTAATAGGTTTCATCAATTTTGGTGTGACAAATCAAGCACCGCAAGTCTCCTTAAATTTTATTGTTGAGGATTCGATTTTAGTTCTCTATTATGAGGTTGCTGATATTATATTTTGTGAATTATTGGTTATTTTTGAAGCTATATAATATTATGGAGCTCAAGCATTCTCTCTCCACATTCCCAGGGCTTCTCCACCTATCCATGTGATCACATGCTCATCTCCTCACAGAACTAGTAAAGTTGGAGATAGTCTACTTCCCCCTGAACACTTGCTCCTAACACTTGGGGTGGATTTTACCAATCATGGTTTGCTGTTCAAGGCTGAAATATATCATTTTCTTGGGTGTTCCTCACATTGTTTTAATTCCCAAGAACCTTTTCTCTCTCATAAGTTGATTTCAACTTCTCTACTTGGGTCCAGTTTTCACTGTGCAGATGTTTATATTTCTGATTTAGTTGAGTACATTGTTATTCTTCCAAAGAAGAAGATTCCTTCAGACACAAGCATTTTTTTGGATTTAGAGTTTCACCTACACAGAAGAACCAAGATGCTACTTCAAATGGTATCAAAAATTTTCACAAGTTTTTTCAAAATTTGTATTTCTACATATTTTGAGGGGGGACTTTCCCATGAGGTTTTCCCCTATTTCCTCGGTTGTATTAAGTAGCATTATTTCTTTTAGATTGTATTTAAGTGACCTATGGTCTTGTTACCAAGGCCCAAAGTTGTCCAAGTTAGGATTTAGGGGGGTGTTAGGATTATTAATCGTACCTTGACCATACTATCTATTAGATTGTATTTCCTAACTTATGAACCTTAATTATTTATTTGGGTCCACTAGTACCATTGGGTCCACTTGGCCTAATGGAGCCACCTAGATCATTTACTAGAGTGTGGTGAACAGTGATAGAGGTTAATTGCCATTTATTGCATGTGCATGCATCAGTCCTAGACCAATTCCTACACTTTAGGAATAGTTGGGAGTCTTGGCACTAACCTCCATCAGTTAGGTGGAGTTGGAACTAGTAAGTCTTAGTTATCCCCTAGTTTCATTCAGTTACTTCACGATCAGTTATCTAGCGCTAGAAATGCATGGATAATGCATGGCCGTATGGGAGGAGCATTTTTCCTACCTACCACACTCAATTGCACTGAGTTAACTAGCTGTAACTGATTGATTGAGTTGTTGGACATCAGGGAGTTGATCTATTGGACTCCGATATTGATTGGGAGACCATGAGTTAGAGATTCAGTTAGATACAGTCAGATCCACTTGGTAAATTCGAATTTCTCCCTAATGCATTCGAATTCTTCCTATTTGTAACCTATTGTACATTGGATTTATTATTGTGAATGATATTGTAAATTATTGAGAAACACTTGTATGTTTCTTGTGTGGTTTGTTCTGTTCAGTTTGTATCTTAATTCTCCATCTATTTGCTAAAAAATGATTAGAACCATCTGCTTGAATATCTAAATGGCATTCAAATTCTAACATGGTATCAGAGTCTTCTCGGGAAAGTTTCATGGTTGTTTCCCTCCATTGAACATCAGAAGCACTTGGGTTTCCACAGAAGTCCCCTATGAAGATTTTCTAGCTCTAGATTCATTTAGAGTAGTAGAGAGGGCATGACGGACCTTGAAAACATGTTCGTGTTGAGAGGAAAGCCATGATTCTAACATTTCATATGTTTTAGTGTGTTATTACAGTGAAATTGACAGGTGCTACATAGCTTGTGTGAATTTTTGCAGTAGTACAACTGGAGCAATATGAGCTCTCATACTCCTGAACCATGGATCCTCACAACTTCCAATTTTCTTGATTGCAGGATTGATATGCAGTTGACCTTGTGCAAGCATGGATACCATAGGATAATACATGGATGGGAGGTTCAACCTCATCAGCCGGTAGAGCGGAACAAGTTTCTAAACCGTTGTGATGAAGCATTCGGGTGCTTATGTACTTATATATCCAGAGATATTCTCTTCCACCTAAAAGGCTTGAGGACTCCCAAAGAAGGCTGGGAAAAGCTTGATATATTGTTTAACACACAAGATGAGCTTCGAGGATACATTCTAGGGAATGAATTGGTATCTTTACATCCCAGCAGTTTCGAGACTATTGAGCAATTCTTTACTAAAATCAAGTCTCTAGTACTTCAATGTAGACAATGCGGAATAGAGCGGAAGGATGAGCAGAATGTGCTTTCCATACTCAATAAACTAGGCTCTGAGTATTATGTATTTGTTTCCATATTTCATTCCAATCGGGAAATATTTCCTGATTGGAAAATTCCTTCATTAGATTCTTTTTCTGAGTCCTTAATCAAGGATCAAGACAAGTTGATTCGAATGGTAGTCATCGAGACGTCCAAAGATCAATATTTCCTATTTACTGACTCTTCCAAAGCGTAAGAAAAGGGGAAATAAAAGAAGAAGGAGCCAAAAGCAGCTGATTCAAATCCTAAACAGAATCAACAAACTTTTGAAGGAGCCTCCAGGTCTAAGAAGAAAAAGAAAAAATGTCCCTACTGTATGAGGGGTTTTGATCTTGAAGACTCGTGCATGAAGAAGACCCTCGACGAGATGAAAGCTCTATGTGTACAGAAAAATATTGCCCTTCCACAAAGGGCGGTGATGTCAGATGATGAAGATCATACTAAAGAAGATGAGATATGCTTGCATGCAAGCCTCTCTCCATCGAAGGCTTATGTGATAGATTTTGGAGAATCCCACCACATGGTTGCTTCCAGAGAATCCTTCATCACCTTCCCTCTATCAGGAGGACCTAGCAGTCATATGTGATATGACTCTAAATTCCCAGATGTTGATAGAGATTCAGATAAAATCCAGCATGATGATTTCATGCCCTCTCCTACAGAAAATCAAATTATTGAAGATGAAGAAGAAGCATATTTTCCCTACAATCAATTCGAATGGAAGAAAGTCTTCTTGAAGTGACTCCTTCTCCTGGTGCTCCAAAAGTGTATGATATCTCTAATATATCATCTCCTCACATGGCTGATCCAGAACAATACATTTGAATCTCTTTTTGTGAATAAAAATACTCCTTCCATTCTTTGCAAAAATTCTCCAATGATTCTTTAAATTTTGTGCATAGTTTACCGGTGACTATTTCAGAAACGGTGGAGGAATTTGATTTCTCTATCTATAATAATGTTGCTGGTGTGTAGATAAGTAATACTATTGATATTCTGGAAATAATATCAGATTATAAGATTGATCCATTCACTTTCATTAATCTAGAGCTTCCAGTACATTCCTACAGGATTGCATGCACCAAAAATCACAATTTTGGAGAAAATTGTGCTTCTACCGTCTCGGTGAAGCAAAGTTTTGGATCTGATATTAATCTATTTGGATCTGATTTATTTTCTGATCTGATAATATATGATTCAGGTTTTAAGATTCAAGGGCTTTCAGTATTTCTTGTAGCTTCTCTCATCAATTTTGGTGTGAAAAATCAAGTACCGTAAGTCTCCTTCAAAACTACTGCTGGGGATTTTATTCCATTCCAAACTTTTGGATCTGATATGGACTTATTTAGATCTGATAAGATATTATTTGGATATGATTTGATATTATTTGGTTCAAGTTTTAAGATTCAAGAGCTTTCATTATTGCTTGTAACTGGTTTCATCAATTTTGGTGTGACAAATCAAGCACCACAAGTCTCCTTAAATTTTGTTGTTGAGGATTTGATGTTAGTTCTCTCTTATGAGGTTGCTGATAGTATATTTTGTGAATTATTGGTTATTTCTGAAGCTATATCAGATTATGGAGCTCAATCATTCGCTCTCCACAGTCATGGGTATTCTCCACCTATCCATGTGATCACATGTTCATCTCCTCACAAAACTAGTAAAGTTGGAGACAGTCTGCTTCCCCCTGAACACTTGCTCCTAACACTTGGGGCTGATTTTACCACTCATCATTTTCTATCCAATGCTGGCATATATCAGTTTCTTGGGTGTTCCTCACATTGTTGGAATTCCTAAGAACCTTTTCTCTCTCATCAGTTGATTTCAGCTGCTCTACATGGGTCCAATTTTCACCATGCAGCTGTTTATATTTCTGATTTAGTTAAGTACATTGTTCTTATTCCAAAGAAGAAGATTCCTATAGACACAATAATTTTTTTGGATTCATAGGTTCACCTGCACAGAAGAACCAAGATGCTGCTGCAAATCGTGGCAAAATTTTTCACAAGTTTTTTCAAATTTTGGATTTCTGCTTATTTTGAGGGGGGGGGGGTGGTTCCCATGAGGTTTTCCCCTATTTCCTCGATTGTATTAAGTAGCATTATTTATTTTAGATTGTATTTGGGTGACCTATGGTCTTGTTTTCAGGGCCCACAGTTGTCCAAGTTAGGATTTAGGGGGGGTGTTAGGATTATTAATCCTCCCTTGACCATACTATCTATTAGATTATATTTCCTAACTTAGGAACCTTAATTATTTATTTGGGTACACTTGGACTAATGGAGCCACCTAGATCAGTTACTAGAGTGTAGGGAACACTTATAGAGGTTAACTGGTGCATGCATCAGTTTGAGCGCCTCCTAGACCAATCCCTACATTTTAGGAACAACTGGGAGTCCTGGCACCAACCTCCATCAGTTAGGTGGAGTTGGTAAGTCTTAGTTAGCCCCCAGTTACATTCATTTACTTCACAATCAATTAGCTAGCACTAGCAATGCATGGATAATGCATGGCTGCATGGGGAGGACCGATTTTCCTACCTACCACACTCAGTTGAACTGAGTTAACTAGCTGTAACTGATTGATTGAGTTGTTGGACATTAGGGAGATGATCTATTGGACTTCGATATTGATTGGGATACCATGAATTAGAGATTCAGTTAGATACAGTCATATCCACTTTGTAGATTCAAATTGCTCCCTAATGCATTCGAATTATTCCTATTTGTAACCTATTGTACATTGGATTTATTATTGTGAATGATACTGTAAATTTCGGAGCAATACTTGTCTATTTCCTGTGTGGTTTGTTTTGCTCAGTTTGTATCTTCATTCTCCATCTATTTGCTGCAACATTATTAGAACTATTTGCTTGAATATTTAAATGGAATTCAAATTCTAACAGAAATATTACTACAATATCGAGGTATAGGACTACAATCATTGCCCCATATTATATATTAGGGTGTCTAAATTGCTATTAATAAACCCTTATTTGAAGAAAAAATCAATAGGTCAACTCATTGTACTCTACAAAGTTGAAATATATTGAGTTTTTACCCAAAGAAGAAACGAGAAAAAGATTAAGAAAGGTGAATCCAAAATATATAGATAGATCAAAGCCATGGGATTTATTCAATGGAGCAACACGAGCAGATCCAAGTATTGGTGGAGCAGGAGGTATATTGTACGTCAATGCTACACATAATTTAAAGTACAAAGAAGGGCTTGGTCAAGGGGAAAACAAATACTCTAAGGTAATGTCAATAAAACTTCTACTTCAACTAGATGTGAAGAAAGGGATTGAGGAGTTACAAGTATATTGGCATTCTTTAAATGCCATCTGGTGGATAAAAAAGGAATAGAAATGTCAAAATCTACATTTCCTCTTAATACTGGAGGAGAGTTGGAGAATCGGTTCTCTTTTCACAAATCTTACCTTGACACACATATATAAATAAAGGAACAATATAGGAGATGGAATCTCAGAGGGAAGTCTTCAAATCACCATAGGACAATGCCACATGAAGGAATAAACTAATTGTCACACACCTTAGGAATCATAAATAAATAAAAATTATACATACAAGTAACCAAAGTCATCTCTTAAAAATCCTAGCAAGCATTAGCTATTTACGGAATTATTTTATTTGTTTGATGCTATGTATAGTTATTTACATAATCAATATTGTTTATGACAGGTTTTGCCAACTGCGGGTGTTAACAGGGCTTTAACCGCTTACAGCCAACCACACCCAAAGGTGATGTTGTAATCCTTGATTTGTTTTTATCTTGATTTACTGGGGGCTTGCATAGCCCCAAGGATTGGGAGATTAGGTTATAGTATTGATAACACCTTTTATTATGTAATAAAGTGCTTAGAAGAACACATGGTTTACCATAGTCCAATGCGCAATTGTAAAAAACATAACATTGGAAGGACCTTAGTCCTAGACTGCAAGGGTTGATCTGGTAAGGTTTTGATTGTTTGATTGTATGGTTAAAAAATTGGTTATGGTGTTATGCCATAGTTGAAATGTTAATACAAAAGGGTCATTGGTTTATATGGTTATACATTTTATGGGGTTTAACCCAATGTGTGATCCTATGATTACACTTGGTTGTGAGTTATGATTTTTACCCTGGTTGACTTGTGATTTTATGGTGTTTCCCTGGCAACAAGTTGACAGCATAGCCAGGATTTCAATGTTGGCTCGAGAATACATCTTGGTCATCCACATGTACATTTTTTCTGGCTAGGGTTTGCAAAGGGTTAGAGTGTCATTTGTTTTGTCGGAACTCTTTATTGTTTGGTTGTTTGGTGTGTGGAAGAAGAGACTCGAGGATCTGCTATGTTAATGGAGGTTGTGATGGCGTTTGGGTGTGAAATATTGTTTGCGGGTTTAATGGCCTTCTTCCTGAATGGTTTCTAATGTGAACCTGTGTTTTTCATGGCTCAAATGGCCTCCTATATGCTACTTGCGCCTGCACCAGAACTCACCACCATCTCCAGCTATGAAAGCTTCCCTTTAACAGGTAAGGGGTTATTAGTTCATCTATGCAAGGTTTAAATAGTTTTAATTGGTTTTACTGTACCTACTTATACTACATTACTTTAGGATGCAGGAAGATAAGGGATAAGGGAAACCCTAGAGGAGCCAACCCCTAGCCCTCTCTGCAACTTGTCCAAGACAATAACTACGAAGTATTAACTTACTTGTTTACAGTATTTCATCTTTATTTTGTTCTAACTGAAAACTATTTGGTTGTAGGTTAAGAGCATTGGCGAGGAAGGTGACAGGGTCACCTCCTCCTAGACCCGCGTCTTAGAATGCCCAGGTAAGCTATAGCACAAAACCCTTTCTCTGTTTCTTTTCCATTTAAAATTCTACCCACATTTGCTAACTATTTTGTGGGTTATGCAGGTAGCTCTTTGACTGAGAAAATGGGACGAGAGGGAAAAATCGGCTCTAGATTCATGCATTTTCGATTATTTGTGGCATTCGATCTTATTTGTTTTTATGCTTGCTCTACCTTACTCATAAGTTAGATAGATCTATCCTAAAATTACATTATGAGAATATTTCAATAGGAATAATTTACAGACATTTAAATAATTTAAAAAGAATGAGTGTTGAGATTCGTATCATAGTAGGGCAGGAATAACTTAGATTGACAGTAGTTGCACTCAAAGAAATTACTAACTAGTACACATACTAGCCAGCTTTCAGGTATGCGTGCCTCATTTGAGATGCATAAATAATTAATCTAGCATTTTACAGGAATAAATAAAATACATAAACAAGGATCTAGATTTGGTAACATAACATGAAAGATTATTGGACTATAAAAAATACACATTCTATCTATACACATAATGGATACTTTCCCTACACATATGCATAACATTTCTTCCTCAAGAATATAGCTGCAATTTAAATTTAAGGGAAGCATCCTACACTAACTAGGTTTAATAATAAGCAATAGAGTAAGAACCTGGTACCACTGCTAGGAAAACAAAAAATGAATAGTCGTTCCTCCCAACCAAATTCTAGAGCAGCCAAATCACTTTCTCCAGAACCCCCGATCCTATTCATTGAACCACAAGAGAAAAATCCACTTAATGTTCCACCTCTTGCATTATCATATTCAATCCTTGTCCAATGATAACCTCCTTCTTGCTAATGGATATACTATAATATAGTATTTTTCCTAGGACTTGGTCATTTATGAGCCTCCTGCTCTTTAGCACTCAAAAAAGAGTTGTGGCCCTATTTTGGGGAAGATGCCTCATGCACCTTGAGTTCTCACTCAGTAGTTACATCCACTTGTATTTTCCTCTGATGGGCTAACAAACACTCTTCAACATTTATTTCATCTATGTCCCCTTTAGTATCTTTTATTAATAAAAGAATAATTCATTACATTTGTTTTATTTTTGACTTTCTGTCAAAAATATTTAAAATAATTAAAATAAAATATTCTAGCAAAATTTAATAATAAGTTATTAAATCTTGGCGTATTACATACACCTCCCCTTAGAGGATAACGCCATCCTCGGTGTTATTAAGTTTCTGATTTATTCTTCCACTTCTTCCTCTTGGAATAGGATTGGATATGCCTCTCGCATATCACTTTCTAATTCCCAAGTAGATTCTTCCGGACTAAGGTGCTTCCATTTCACCTTGACTTGTTCGATGGTACAGTTTCAGAGTAAAAGTTCTCTCCTATCGAGAATACTCTACGGTCCCACCTAGAACTCTCCTTCGGGTTCCACCTATATAACATTCCAATCGATCACATGAGTGGCATCATGAATATATTTCTTCAAAATGGAAACATAAAAAACATTATGTACTTTAACAGTAGGAGGTAAGGATAACTGGTATGCAACCAACCCTAATTTAGCCAAAATTTCAAATGGCCCGCAATACCTAGGTGCCAAATTTGAATACTTTCCCAATATCAAAGAGATTTTCTTGGGATTTACCTTTATATATAGATGCTCACCTACCTGGAAATCTCTAGGAGTTATTTTTAGGTCAGCATAACTTTTCTCCATGTCTTGGGAAACCTTCAAGTCTTGTTCCAATTGTTTCGTGGTTAGTTCCATATCCTTTAACAATTCAGGTCCTAACATTAACCTATCAACTGGACTGCTCCAAGAAATTGGAGTATTACATTTGCGTCCATACAGAATTTCAAAAGGACTCATACCTATTGATACTTGAAAATTATTGTAAGCAAATTATACCAAGTGTAAGTAGTCTTCCCACTTACCTGGTATGTCCATTACATACATTCTTAACATGTCCTTAGGGAATTGGTTTACCCTTTCAGTCTGCCCATCCGTTTGCGGATGATACATAGTACTGGAGTTCAACTATGTTCCTAACCCTTTAAACAAAACTTCCCAGAAATTTCCTGTAAATTTTACATATCTATCTGAGATTATTACCTTTGGTACGCCATGTAACCTAAAAAATTATTTCATAAAAATATATGCAATGTTAACAACCTTATAAGTAGGTTTTACAGTAATAAAATGAGTTGCTTTACTTAACTTATCGATTACGACCATGATGGAGTCATGTTGCCTAAAAATTTTAGGTAGACCTGTTATTAAATCCATGCTAATTATTTCCCATTTCCATTCCAGAATGGGTAGTGGTTGCAATAACCCTGCATGATGTTGGTGTTTGTCCTTTACTTGATGGCATTCAATGCGACAAGATAAGTAGTATGCTACATCTTTCTTCATGTTAGGCCAAAATAAATCCTTTATGATCATGGTGATCATTTTCTAGTATACATGATATCCTGAATAGGGTCGTTTGTGTAACTCATTCATAACAGTTAATTTGATTTCCACGGTATTTGGTATGTACCACCTATTTTTATGCAACAATAATCCTCTTATATTTAGGATAAATTATGTTTTTATCTGGTTCTTTTCACTTTCAACAGTCTTTTCTTTTAAATTTTGGTATTCTTTATCATATTTTTCTGCATTTAAGATCTGATTTTCCATATCTGATTTGTAACCGTTCCTTGCAAATAGTAAGTTTGTGTGATGACTCAAAGCATCTACAACTTTGTTTTCTTTTCCCGTTATATGTTTTATTTCAAAGTCATGTTCACTTAAGAAATACATCCACCCAGTCTGTCTAGGATTTAGATTTTGTTGGTCAAATAAATATTTTATCCTTATGTTATCTAACATTAGCAGAAATCTTCTTCCGATGAGGTAGTGTCGCCACATCTTTAAAGCATGTATAATTGCAACAAGTTCTAATTCGTGTGTAGCGTAATTCATTTCATGTTATTTTAGTTTTCTAGATTCATAAGCCACGACATAATTATCCTTCCTTACAAGCGTCGGTGCATACGACAAAATCCTTAAAAGGATCGACAATTTCTAGGATAGGGGTTGTAGTTAACAGGTGTTTTAATTTATTAAAACTTTCCATACACTTTTCACTCCACTCAAACTTTTTAACTTTCTTTTGCAGTGAAGTTATGGGGTAGGCTATCCTAGAAAATCCTTCTTTGAACTTTCGATAATAACCAGTTTTCCCCATTAACGATCTTATGTCTGTTACATTTTTAGGAAATGGCCATCAGTGATAGCCTTAATTTTATCGGGGTCAACAGAGATTCCATCCTTGGACATTATGTTTCCTGGATATTGAATCATGTCTTTAAAGAAGTTGGATTTGCTGAACTTAGCATACGGTTGTTGTTCTCTTAATACTTGTAAAATTATCTTTATATGTTCTTCATGTTCTTGTTTATTCTTCGAGTAAATCAGTATGTCGTCAATGAAGATGGCTACAAATTTATCCAAATAGTTACTTAGAATACTATTCATTAAGCACATAAAGGCCGCAAGCGTGTTTGTCAACCCAAAAGGCGTTATGACGAATTCGTAATGACCATAACGGGTCCTAAAAGCAATTTTAAACATGTCTTCATCTTTGATCCGCACGTAATGGTATCCAGACCTTAGATGTATTTTAGAGAAGATTGTTACCCCGCGGAACTGATCGAATAGATAGTCTATCCGAGGTAAAGGATATCGATTTTTAATAGTCATTTTATTTAGTTTTCGATAGTCTATGCACAATCTTAAGGTTCCATATTTCTTCTTTACGAATAAGATCGGTGCTCCCCAAGGGGAAACACTAGGTCGAATATACTTTTTGTCAATTAATTCTTGTAATTGTGACTTGAATTTTGTAAGCTCTATTATATTAATTTGGTAAGGAGCTTTCGATACAAGTACTGCTTTGGGTATCAGATCGATTGTAAAGTCTATGTCTCTTTTCAGAGGTAGTCCAAGGAGTTCTTCCGAAAAGATGTCTTTAAAATCCTTTAAGATAGATATATCTTCTATTTTAAGTTTATTATCATTATCTTTATCATCCATTACATAAACAACAAATAATTTACATCCCTTATGCACAGATATTTTCATTTGTAGAGCATAGATCTCTCTGATCGTAAATTTTCAGGAATTCCTTTTACTTTAATTGTGCATCCAGTATCATCTATGCATGTAAAGGTTTTGTCAAAACAATTCAACATTACTCTGTTTTTTTCTAGCCAATCCATTCCTGTCAACATATCATAGGAACCTAATGGTAAAATATTCATATCAGCATGCGTATTAAAATCATTCGTTAATATTTCACATTCTTTAACATAACTAGTGACTTTACGTTTAGTACATGTGGCTAACTGTACCAGCCATAACTTATCAAGTTTTTCTGGTACTAATTTACGTAATTCAACAATCCTAGGTGATACATAACTCAAACTTGCACCTGGATCAATTAGTATGGAAATGGGTTGACTTTTTATCATACCTTCAATCTAAACCCTTGAAGATTGATGGTCTGCTTGTCGATTCTCCAATGCAGCGCTGATTCTGGGCATACTCCTCGCCATGTATCCAACTGTAATAGTTTCCTGAATGGAGTGAACATTAATTTTTTTTCTTTCTTATAGGATAGTCTTCAAAATAATATGGCTTTCCACATTCCCAACATTTTAAGGGTTCCCTATGTGCAGTTTTTTTATTAAAAGTAGTGGGAGGTTCTCTTTCTTTTGTTGCGGGATTCTGTGGTTTAAAAATTTTATAGTTACTGCCTTGATACCCTTTGTAATTATTCCCTGTATTTTTGTGAAATTTATTATTATTCTTTCTTGGATCAAAGTTATCTCGTATTTTAGTTTTCCAATTTGGTACACTTTCTCTTTTATTTTTATTCTGGTCATAACAGAAATTTTTTTTCTCACTTCTTCCTCAAGTGTCTCTAGATTGTCATACTCAATCCTCTCTTTAAACATGATAGGAAAACAATTGAGAAAGTGATGTATCTTTGGTTTTTCATCTATTATATATGGTACATAACGAAGCAGAATCAGGAATTTACTACAGAGCTCTTTCATGTTCATAGCTCCTAGTCTTAACTTGTAAAATTACTTAGCCTTCTCTTCGTAGTACTGTTAGAGAGGTATTTTCATTTAAAATGCCTTTTAACAGTGTTTGAGGTTACGTATCTTTCCTTTATTCCTTTTACTTTCTTTATATCCTACCACCATATATCTGCTTTTCCAGTTAAATTATATATGGCCATTTTCACCTTCAGTTCATCGGAGTAATTATAGGTTTGGAATTATTTATTCATCCTTGAAAACCAAGCTTCCGCCTCTTCTTCTTTATCAATCTCAATGTTAAACATCGATGGTTTAATTTTTTTTAATTCCCCAGAAATTTCTTCATACAGTTTGTACTTCTTTTTCTTTTTATTATCATCGCTACTTTCACTGGAATCTTGTTGTTTTTTTGTATGGTGTTTGACTTATTCCTCACTGGAAATTTCAGCCCCATGACTGGAAAATTCTACTTTTCTTCCCTTACATTTGTAACATGTAGTTTTTGGCATATTCTGTTCAGGTTCTTTGTTTTTCACTTTTTCATCAATATGTATTTTAGCTAGTAAAATAGTATTCAGTTCCTCTTGATCTTTCAGGATTCCTTTATTATCCTCCCTAACTCTTTTTAACTTCGATCTTAGTTCTTTAACAGTTCTTTGTATTTCAGATGGTTTATTAGTTTGACTCTCATTAAGGTTTACCTAGATTTCACCATCCCTTAGATTACCCTCTACATTGTTTATAGGATTTCTAGGGTGAGATTCTTCTTCTGCAGGCATCCCTACTTCTGCCATATTTGTCCTGCAAAAATAAAGTTATCATTCTCTTCCAGTTTCGTAAGAGAACCAAACCAAAATAAAATAAAATTAGTTTTTTGGTTTCTTTAACAGTTTTAGTGTTGGGTTGGTTCAGGCCTAGTGTTGTAACCATGTTTTGATACCATTCTCTCACACACCTCAAAAATCATAAATATTTTTTTTTATACATACCAAAGTCATCTCTTAAAAATCCTAGAAAGCATTAGTTATTTATGGCATGAGTTTATTTGTTTGATGTTATGTATGGTTATTTACATAATCAATACTTCTTATGGCAGGTTTCACCAACTGCAGGGGTTANTCCTAGAAAGCATTAGTTATTTATGGCATGAGTTTATTTGTTTGATGTTATGTATGGTTATTTACATAATCAATACTTCTTATGGCAGGTTTCACCAACTGCAGGTGTTAACAAATTTTTAACCACTTACAGCCAACCACACCCGAAGGGGATGTTGTGATGTTGTGCTCTATATTATTCCTCTACAATTCACCTTTACATGTGAAAAGTTATTCATCAACCAATTAATTACCCAAATAACTCATATAATGATTCAAATTCACGTAAATTTCAAGATATGGCTCTAATATCTCTAAAATTTTATCCCTATTTGGGTGAATAGAGGAAGGATCATCATACTATTACGAGAGACTCTTTTGGAAAGTGCTAATAATGGGAAAATGAATTTCACCCAATTATGTCTCTTGTAGAAACTAACTTCACCACCTTGAAAGTGGAAATAGTTGGCCATATTCACTAGTACAATCTGAAGTAACTCACTAATCCATACCCCAAATGGGAAATTTACCAAAGAAGAAATAACCCTTCCCCTAAACTCTCCCTCCTTCACCACACCACTCTCAATTTCCCATACCCAATTTAAGTAGGGCCCAGAGAACCATGGATTAATTGTGAGTTTTTATGTAGGAAGGATTGGTATGAGGGCCCTATACATTGTCAAAGGAGGAATGCTAGCATATAAGGGCTTAAAATAGTCGTTTATGGCTCATGGACCATGCACACGATCCAAAGTACTACACATGTTATATAAAGGGGATATTTGGTGTATGTGTGTTGTATGGGAAACATTACAAGGTTTTGTGCATCAATTATGCTTCTCACATCATCACTTCACCCATGCTAATGAATATGTGGCACACATGTGCCATATGGGCATCATTTTGAGTTTGTATGGAATGTGGATGGTTCTTGGAAACTTGTCGATGGTTCTTGGGGCCTTGTAGATGGTTTGAAGAAGAGAAACACAATCGTAGGGACTAAAAGAGGATTTTATGGATTATGGACTATGGAAATCATCAAGATCACCACACGGTCCTTCTAAAGGAATATTTGGCCTATAAGTGTTGTATGAGTGCGATTTCAAGGTTTTGAGAATTGTGTATGAGGAAAAATAGTAGTCATCTAAATAAAGTGTTGGAGGATCATATGCAAAAGCTTCATCACTAAACTCACAATAAAAAGTTGAGGATCAAAAAACACCATTGATAAGATTTCTGACCATGGTGAGAACATGAGCAAAGAATACAGTAAGAAGCCACTTGTATAGGTGAAACTTTCAATATATTAGATAAGAAGTAGCTTCCAATGGATCTATACCCAAGTAAGATCCAATTTTATAACTAAAAATAAGGAAATGGTCCTATTAACTATTAAACTATCCATTGAATTGAACACCTAACTTTGGGAGTGAGCTGCAGGAATCCAGCTTCATAGAACTAAACAAGTGGAAATCACTTGCACTTTTGACTACATCTTAAAGGCTCTATGACAAGTCATATTGCAATACACATTATATACTTGGGGAATATAGGGGCTAATGGTCCCCCACATAATACATCGCAATAGGGATGACACAATCCCTAATTCAAGAGCACCTATACATCCACTGAATAATTGAAGTGTTCAGTATATGGAACTAGTGAACCACACATTCTAAGTTGGTTGGTGTGTCCAGAAGAGGGCATGTCGCACACTCATACTATTGATTGATGACTCCCCACTTTTTCTACCTCAATGGACACCATATCAGTGGGAATAAGAGGGCCTAAGTAAATGGCATACACTTACTGGACAATCAAAGAAAAAATAACAAAAAATAGGGCAATTGTGACCAAGGAGTGTCAACTTTGTCCAACTCCGCATTGATGGAATCCCATAATTCTCTAAAAAATGTAGGGAATGCTTGGAAGCATCAAGATGCGCCTTCATTTCTAGAAAGGGTGACAATATTCACATACTACCAGCAGATTAAACACAAGTTGAGATGGGGAATGCATTCAATACTAACGTATATTTCTGTTGAAATCACAATTTAAAAGGGTAATTTTCCTTTCTCTCCCACTTAATATAAATATTTGGCTTCTCAAATACGAACATGCAAGACATAGTTTTGAAATTATTTGATCTCTCCCCCAAGACCAAAAGTGACTATTATTAATCCCCATGCCACAGCTGTAGAAGCTCCAGACTGGATTTGGTTAGAATTACCAAGATGAGTCTTCAAACATTCATAGTGAGAAGAAGTTGTATTTAATCAATGTTCATTTCTTATTGGAGGAATATTCTCCTCAAGCCATGTTGTTGATCCTTTCAATACGCTAAGGGAGAAAAAACAATATGACTTGAATTTAGATTATTTGGGTTTCTAGGATATGCAAAAAAAGACATAAAATGTGTTTGATATTAAACTAAGATACAAGTCAAACATGTAAAAATATCATATTATCCATCCCTATCTACCAAATTCTATGAACTGCATGAATGCGATACTTCAGAAACCTAATGCAAAGAAGTCTTTAATTCCTTCCCCTCACCAGGTTCTCTTGAAATAAGACCATTTTGGCATCTAGCACCCTTACCTTCCTTCAATGAAGGTGCAATGTTCCTTTGACTAGGCATAGATACAGGTGATCAATTCCAAACTGTAGGCTGAGGCTTCATTCCAGACCAAGGAATTGCAACTGAAATACCCTATGATAGAAAGTGTTCATGTGACCAACATGAATTTTCATGCCTTGCACCGGAGCCACGAGGGCTCTCATGATTCTAGATGTAAATATGTGAATCTTCACTTGCATAAATAAAATGTTGCCCATTTGGAGCAAATGATGCAGAAATTTCACTATAGTTGTTCTGAAAACTTACAAAGCAAATTCAATACAAATTCAGACCAATGAGAAGGGATAGAGGCAAACATAGATTCCAAAAACATCAAAATCTGGCAGCATAATAAAATAAAGCAACTTCTCAATGTAAGGATACAAGGGAACCTCCCCATAGGCAGGTGACTTTGGGGCACATATGCCACATAGGGATGGTGACACAGATCCATTGGTCTATCCTCCACGCAGCCTGCCCTAAACTCGCATGCCCCAATATTAATTCAATGCATTTCACAATGTTGGGATGGTTATTGCTCCTCTCCTTAGATCATGGGTGAGTACGATGGTAATTATATTTCTCTACAACATTCCTACGGCTCCATTGGCAGTCTATTTCAGGGAATTTGGTAAGGAATGTTTTTGGTTTTTGGTTTTTCAGATTTGGCATTTGAATTGTGTTTCTGTTGGCCCAGCAAAAATATTTATTTGGTACCATTCAAATTTGAACATGTTATGTATCTCCCTCTCATTGATATCTACGTGTTATGGCTCTACCCTATGCATGTTTAGTGGTTTTTAACACAAGTTTATGTGTATAATTGCCATTCTATGGCTGCAACTATGTCTAGACGAATCCATGCTATTCTCAAGCATGTTAGCAAAGGAATGGGAAGATCTGGACATAGAGGAAACATATATTTGTCTGAGAGAAGCTATGATAGTTATGTTCTGACCCATCTACGGAATATGTTGGATGACTAGGAAGAAAAATTAGTTATACAACAAATGGTTGGCCAACGAGTTGATGTATTTGTAACTTCGGAATGTATTCATCAGTATATCTTATGTATTGTACCCCGATGTTTATTCTGGGATGTGTCTGTAATGTATTTGAGTCATGTCATGACCCGATGTTCCTATCGGGAGGTTCTATAATGTAAACAAGTCATGTCAAGTCATTGTGGGTAACTGTCCTATTGGTCAAGGGTTAAATTCCCCGTAGTTGTGGGGCCCTAGGGTTATTATACTATCCTAGAGAAGTCAACCCTAGGTGAGTCTTTGTAATTCGAGGCAATATTCCCCACCGTTGTGTTAAGGATAACCCTCCTTATTGGTCGAAGGAGGAAAAGTCCCCACAAGTTGTGGGGCACTAGGGTTATTAGACACTCCTAGAGATGTCGGCTCTAGTAAGTAATTGTTAAGTGAGGCCGACATGTTGGAGTGGTTTTCAAGTGAACGAAATAATATAAATAGATAGTGGGCCTCTCTATTTATCACACACACACTCACTCATTGGGGCGCATGAGTGAGAGAGAAGTTGTTGGGATCAGAGAGAGAGACTACTGTTGTCGGGAGATCATCTTTATGTTTTTGGGTTTTATGTTTGGTCCTGATTCTATCTCTGAGGAAGTTGCGGGGTTTTATCCTTTATGGTTTCCCTGAGGAAAATTCTTTGTGTCTCTTGTCTCTTGTGTTTTATTGTTGTGCATGTTATTCTCTCAGTTAAAAGATCCTAAGATCATAATGCTAGCTTGAATGATAAAAATCTAACATGGTATCAGAGCTAACCTGAGAAGAAGACATTATGCAGCTGCAAAATCTAGGGCTTATTATTTTTTGGGTCTCTCTCCACAATCCATCAGCAAAAGTATACTAGGCTAACTCTCCATTGAAGGGCGCATCTTTCTGTCGAAGCGGAATTCGATTCCGAGCATTTTCAGTTTTTGGTGAAGGAAATTAGGGCTTCTTACAGAAGAGGAATTTTTTAGTGAGCCTAGAATAGGATTTCTCTCCTCATCAAAATCTAAGTTTAGAGACCTGAGTCAATATTTTTGGTTGGGTGAAACTTTGGGAAAGTCAAACCCTAGTTTGACCCCGAGCTGGAAAAACCCTAAATACTAAAAATGATAAGTTTTGGTACATTCACTATATATTGGGATTGGTGAAGTATCAGGAGATAAAAATTGCAGAGGTCGAATATAAAATCCTGATTTACACTCTTTCCAAAATTCAGCCTCAGATTAGCTATATTCAAGGAGATATGATCCCACCACATAAGGGTTCTAGCCTCTTCCAGGATTCATCCCTAAACAGGACACCTGGGGAGAATTGCTATATCTTGGGCTACAAAGGTCCAAATGAAATTTCTGAAGATCTTATAGAAAGGGCACAGACTTTAATTTCTGTAGTCTAAATTTCAGACCCAGTAGATGAAAAAGTGACACATGGCAGTCCATACAACTTTGTTGTTCTGAACAGTCCTGTAACAGGTCACCTTGGAAAAATGATCATAAGTCCCAATTGGTGAAACCAATTCTGATGAAACTTGTGTTGTTGGAACAGGAACATGCGAGGCTACCTTGATGAAAATTTTTAGACATAGAGGAGCAGCAACTTTTGAGATACCACAAAAACAGTAACAGGAATTTCTGCATAAGAAATTGGAAAACTAGGGCTTCCTGTTCCGGGAGCTTCCCTCCATTGTTTTCAGAAAAGGAGTACATTGGACAGCTCAACTTGAAGAGATATATCTTTATATCCAATCAAATGTGAAATATTCCAAGTTTTGAAAATTAGGGTTTCTCTGACAAACCCTAGATCAGCCAGCTCCAGAACCAGGATTGACACCTCAAATCGGTAAGATCTAATCTTTTGCTATTTGCATTTGAGGTTCTCGTTTCAAATTGATCTATCACATCAACTTGATGATAAGCTTGGTGAAGTTGACAACTTCCAAGCATGGAAGTATTTGATCTCTCTGAAGAAAATGAATTGGACACCTACATGAGTAGAGAGGTTCCAGTTCCAGAGGGAGATGAGGCTAAAATCCTTACACCAGAAGAACTTGGTCAAGGCCAAGAAGATCATTGTTGATTCAATCACGGATCACATTGTACCACAAGTTTCTTCCCTAAAGACACCGAAGATGTTTGATTCCTTAACCAAGCTATTTGAAGGGAAGAACATAAATCAGAAGATGACCTTAAGAAACCAATTGAAGAATGTGAAGATCCAGAATGTAGAGACCACACAATCATACTTTACAAGGGTATCTCAAATCAAAGAACAAATTGTAGTAGTAGAAGAAGAACTGGAAAATGTAGAAGTGGTGATAGCCACCTTGAATGGCCTCCCAGGATCATGGGATTCATTCATTCAAGGAATAGAAGGAAGTGATTACTTTCAGCAGACTCTGGGAAGAAGAAGAAGTTCAACTCATAATAAGAGAAGAGAAGATGGGAGCAACTGAAGATCAAGCTCTCACCATCCAAAGAAGATCCCTCAAGCGATGAGGAATACAAAGAACTCAACTCTTGAAGAACCTCTTATCCATCTTAGCATTTGGATAAGAAACGATGCTATTATGAATGAAGAAGATGATGAAGCTAAAGGCTCAAGAAGGAGTCTACCCACGAAACAAATAAAGATAAGTATTCAATTGTCATTTCATGATATTGTTTTGTTATGCATTTGTTTATATTTAGTTGATGTATTATGCATGATAGAATGTTTGCATTAATGACAGTATACTACTAATATGCATGTAATGGGTAAGTAGCTCATGGTGCTATACAACCTCTTTGCTGACATATTGGATTAGTGCACAATCTCAATGTTGTCCTAGTAGAGATGGAAGGCATCTAGAAAGTTTCCGTGAGATATGGATGAATGTTGTATTGGCTAAAGTAGTTGCATGATCATATATTTATGCATAAGAATTTGCCAAGTATGAATATTCCTTATGAAATGTTTCTAACCATAAAAATGCATTTGACTTGTAGGAAAGATTTCATACATAATTGCCTACAAGCAAAGAAGGATGAGACTTGTTCTGAAGAACAAGTGATGACAGTTCAAGATGAAGAATAATATGACGAATGCAGCGACATCATTGATGCAAAACCTTCCAGCTATGAAGAAGTAACTAAGAATAAAGGGAAGACTAGTTCAAGAAGAATGATGTCTAGGATGCAGTATTGATACATGAAGGGAAGTTCGTAGTTCCATCGTGCAGTAGATGGAAACATCATGGGATACAACGCAAGATTCGTAGCACAAGGCTTCTCATGAAAAGAAGGCATAAACTACGAAGAGAAATTTGCAGCCACTAGAAGTGAAGTCACATGACAGGTAGAATCATGTGTGCAAATGAAAGAATGTCGTGTATGAGCTCAGAAGAACACCCATGGGATAACACATACATGATGAGCTTGATGAAGATCTGAACCTATGCTACAAGGTTGATAGAGGATGACAAGCTCATAGATGGGTGCAAGAAGAAATTTTGAAAAAGTTCAAGATAGAGGATCTTGGTATCCATTGATCCTGGATGGATACATAGAATATTAGTAGCAGAGGAAGCTACTTGTCACTCCAATACAGAATGTTTCAGTGCATAGAGTACGGAAGACAGAGGGAGTGACTGCAGAAGATCCTAAGGTTCGACATGGTATGACAAGATGGACAGATTACTTATGACTTTAGGCTTTACTAAGAGTAAAGTGGATTCCAACCTTTGCTTCAAGGTTGAAGGCAGAAGACCAATGATGCTCCTGTTATGTGTCGATGCACTATTTTCTAGGCATGGAGGTGTGGACAACGGAAGTATGCAGTAGAGATCCTGAAGAGTTTCAGGATGATGGAATGCAAGGCCATGACCACACCTATGGCATCGAACATGAAGCTATTGAGTGATGCTTCAACAGAGACGGTTCATGCTACAATGTATCGTCAGATGATTGGGTCCTTGATGTACATGATGAATACGAGACCAAATATTTGCTTTGTTGTGAACGCATTGAGACATGTTCACCTGATGGTTGCAAAGCATGCAGGGGTACAGTTGATTATGGGCTCAAGTATGAGGTGAATAAAAAGATTAACCTGGAAGGTTATGTTGATTCAAATTGGGCAGGCAGTGCACTTCAGGGTGTTGCTTCAGTATGGGATCATGTGTGATCTCTTGGTTTAGCAAGAAGAAATCTTGTGTGGCACTGAGTACAGCTGAAGCAAAGTATGTCACAGCTTGTTCAGCTAGCTGTGAGGCAGTATGGCTAAGGAAGCTACTGTTTGATTTATTTGATCTCCAGATGGATGCTACTTGTATACATTGCGGAAACCATAGTTGTGAGAAGTTGTCAGAGAACTCGGTGTTCCATGACAAGTCGAAGCATAGCGAGATCAAGTATCACTATATCAGGGACATGGTGCAGAGAGGAGTAGTGAAGCTCCAGTATGTTGCGATAGACGAACAGATAGTTGATGTGTTGATGAAGCCATTAGCCAGAGTGAAGTTTGAGTACTTCAGGAAGAAGCTTGGTGTTCTCCAGATCAAGGTTCCTTCCAAGGGGAATTGATGAGTCCATGAGCCATTCTGACATGGTGAGAGGATTGGTTCCTTCCATGGTCAGATGTAAGGGCTCAGCCATTCTGTCATGGTGAGAGGATTGGTTCCTTCTATGTCATATATGAGTGTTGAGCCTTCTGATATGACTATAGGATTGGTTCCTACCTGATCAGATATGAGGGTTGTTGCCATTCTTGGAATGGAGGTGCCTGGTCAGTTACTAGGAATACTCGGTCTAGGACTAAGGGCCTTTCTGATATGACTGTAAGATGTAATCTTACATGATCAGATGTGAGTGCATGGCCATTCCGATGTGATTGAGGGATTGGTTCCCACTTGATCAGATATAAGGGTTGATGTCATTCTCTGGGAGAATGGAAACACCTGGTCAGTTACCAGGAAAGCTCAGTCTGGGACTGAGGGCCATTTTGATGTGACTGTAGGATTGGTTCCTACATGATCAGATGTGAGTGTAGAGCCCTTCTGACATGTATGCTGGATTGGTTCCTCGCATGGGCAAATGTAAGTGCAGAGCCTTTCCGAACATGTATGTTGGATTGGTTCCTCACATGGTCGAATATAAGTGCAGATCATTTTCGAACATGTATGTTGGATTGGTTCCTCGCACGCTCGAATGTAAGTGCAGAGCCTTTTTGACATGTATGTTGGATTTTTTCCTTGCATGGTCAAATGTGAGTGTTGGGCCTTTCTGAGGGTTGTGGGATGTGTTCCCACATGGTCAGATGTGAGTGTTGGGCTTGCCTTTCTTATATGATTATAGGATTGGTTCCTACATGATCAGATATAAGTGTTGGACAGGCCATTCTGACTTAGGGTCAGATATAAGTGCTGGAAGAAGACCTACATGGAGGCTATGCCTACAACCAACATGAAAAAGGGTTGGCTCTATAGAACTTCCTATGACAAGAAGAATCATGAGATAGCACCCGTGATGATCTAGTGATGATGATCCAGCAGTGATGATCCAAATCCAGTGATGGTGTTCCAGTGATGATGATCTAGATCCAGATGAAGATGACTTGAAGATGAAGATGAAGATGACTTGAAGATGAAGATGACTTGAAGATAGAGATGAGTTGAAGGTGAAGATGATGAGGACTCGATGATGATCCAGATGATACAGAGAAGAAGACTTGTGCTGATAAATTGTGTCGAGAGAATACCTTCCTAGTTACGAGGGAGTGTTGATGTATTTGTAACTTCGGAATGTATTCATCCGTATATCTTATGTATTGTACCTCGATGTTTATTCCGGGATGTGTCTATAATGTATTTGATTCATTTCATGCCCCAATGTTCCTATCGGGAGGTTCTAGAATGTAAACAAGTCATGTCAAGTCATTGTGGGTAACCCTCCTATTGGTCAAGGGTTAAATTCCCCGCAGTTGTGGGGCCCTAGGGTTATTAGACTATTCTAGAGAAGTCAACCCTAGGTGAGTCATTGTAAGTCGGGGAAATAGTCCCCACCGTTGTGTTAAGGATAACCCTCCTTATTAGTTAGAGGAGGCAAAGTCCCCACAAGTTGTGGGGCACTAGGGTTATTAGACACTCTTAGAGAAGTAGGCTCTAGTAATTAATTGTTAAGTGAGGCCGACATGTTGGAGTGGGTTTCAAGTGAACAAAAGAATATAAATAGAGAGTGAGCCTCTCTGTTTATCACACGCACACTCACTCATTGGGGCGCATGAGTGAGAGAGAAGTTGTTGGGATCAGAGAGAGAGACTACTGTTGTTGAGAGATCATCTTTATGTTTTTGCGTTTTACTTTTGGTGTTGATTCTATCTCTGAGGAAGTTGCGGGGTTTTCTCCTTTATGGTTTCCCTGAGGAAAATTCTTTGTTCTCTTGTCTCTTGTGTTTTATTGCTGTGCATGTTATTCTCTCAGTTAAAAGATCCTAAGATCATAATGCTAGCTTGAATGATAAAAATCTAACACGAGCTTGCACGCATCTTAGAAATTACTAGGGGGTTAAAATTTTGTTGGATCGGTTTATTTTTCATTTTCATGGCTCTAGCAAAGACACCAACTCTCAGCCTTCTACTTCTCCATCTCTGGCCATCCAGTCCTCCTCCTCTCCAAGTCCGTCGTCAGATTCCAAACCAATGAAGAATCAAGAGAATCTTGTGGCTAAAGAACCCCTTAATGTTTCTCACAATGGAACATACATTGCATCTATGAGTGAGTGAAAGCAAAAGCAAGTGGATCATGGTGGATGGATGGACATTTCCTCTTTCAGAAAAATAGAGGTGCTCCCAGTCAAAAAATCTATGGACATAACTTCCATCTCAGGGGACTATCGATGTTCCATCCTCGAAGAGAAACCTCAAGATGTTGAAGTTGCTCATAATTATGAGGAATCTATGTGATTTCTCCTTTAAATTTTGGTTTGGTTTTTATGGCATTTAATAGTCAAGGTAGTCTAGTATACTTCTATGCCTGTCATTTCATCCAGTTCCAAGCCCAGAGAGGCTTTCTTTATTTATTATTTCATCATGGAAATGTATTTGGGCATAATCATGCACAACTGTTTTTTGGTTCCCCATGCATGGAAGGTGAACATTGACAGACTTAGGATGACACTCCATGCATGGGTTATGTGTCTTTGTTTATATATTAGCAGTCATAGGTCTATAGGAATCTATGACAGGATGGTTAACTCCTTGTTACTCTTGTGCATGTATTACTTATTTTTTGTATTGTTAAATAAATTCTCGATGGAGCTTACAAAAAAAAGGATACAAGGGAACCTTACAATCTAGATGCAAAAAAAATAGAGTTGCTTCCTCATGTTAATACACAAGACCTTACATATATCTATTCTGATCGATCATGTTAATCACCAGACATAAATATTCATGCAAGTCTCAAAGGAATTTGCTTTGATTCATCGAAAAAGACTACAAGTCTCACCTTCAAAATTTGGACTAAGGGCCCTTCAAGGATCATCACCAAAAGTGTTGCAAAAAAGGCAATTCCCAATTAGATTTAACAACCCTCACCATAAGTGTCACCATAAAGAGAATTAGCAACGAAATTTTAACAAACATCACTAAAAGTGTCACATTCTCTACAGTTCAATCTAAGGCCTTCGGGCTTGCTAAGTAGCAAACCCTCCCTCCTTGTAATGCTAAGGTCGAGTATGGGAGATAGTTATGGAAGCAATTTCCCACTGACCAGAGAGCAAGATAAGGTCTACTAAAATCTTATAGAAAACTCAATATCTTAATGTGTGTGTTATTCAACTCTGATATGTGCAGAGTGGTACCATTAAAAAAGGATTTTGTGATGGGATTTTAACCAACCGTCACCAAAAGTAATTATGGCAGCATTTTTTTCATAGCCCGTCACCATAAGCAACTTTGGTGATGACCATTCAAGGTCCATCACAGGGTTGACCATCACCAAAAGGGGTTTGGTGATGGGATTTAAAAAATTGTCACCTAAAGCACTTTCATTGACAATTTTTCATAGCCCATCCCCATAAGTAACTTCAGTGACTATTGTTTAAGGTTTTTCATAGGAAAGGTCGTCACAACAAAAAAATTGGTGACAAGATTGAAAGAACTGTCACCAAAATCACTAATAGTGACATTTTTTCATAGCTCATCACCATAGGTGACTTTGGTGACATCGTTTTAAGGTTCGTCACTTGCATGAACCTCATCGTATCCATTTTTTTCTTGTAGTGGGTGGTGAATTTAGTACAAGAGTTTGCAAAATGAACCAAATTAAACACCCATTTTATGTTGAGAGTGCCATAAATGGATGTAATCCTTTGTGATTGTGCTCTTCGAGCTGCATGATGAAGATTTGAACCATGTCATCACCAAAATTTAATGCTCAGTCCATTTGTTCATGGTGCCAGATCTTTCCCACGCTAAAGGTATGATAGATAGGTTTGTTAACAGGGGTGAGAGGACTCCTTCTCTTAAAAATGCCCATGTCCTTGGAAGCGTTACAACGCCATGTGTCAAGGCGGTTGCATGGGATATGTGTTGTCTTATCCATTGCAATGTGCACTATGACACCCCATTTCAGGAGTACAAAAATATAATTTAAAAAGTGAACAAATTAAAAAAAAATGATTTTTTTTTAAATTGAAATTTTGTTAAAAGTTATAATTAATAAAAACGGTGAAAAACTTTCCTTAAAATTTTCACTCATTTGAAAAAACAAATCCTTGAAATTTAAAAAATATAAATATTAAAATGAAACTTTGCTTCACTTAAACTAAATTCATTTTTTTTAATATTTTTAATTTTTAACTCACTTTAACATGAGACCCAATGTACAAAGTCTAAATAAGAATCATGAGTGTTGAGTGACATGGTGGAACAAGATGATAATACATGTTGATTATATAATAGAATATATATATATAACAGACCAAATGGTGGGTGATGACATGGAAATGTGATTATGGAGAGTGACGACCTTTAATGTTAGAAGTGAATAAAAAAGGTCAATGTCATGATGTGATTATGGAGAGTGACGACCTTTAATGTTGAAGTGAATAAAAATGGTTAATGTCATGATGTGATTATGGAGAGTGACGACCTTTAATGTTGAAGTGAATAAAAATGGTTAATGTCATGATGGGATGAAACACAAACATACTTTTGTTGGAGTTGCATCCAACATGAAGGTGACCTTAACATAAGGTAGTGAGATCACTCTAAAGCATAGCATATAAAGCATAGTCGGTTTGCAATTAGTTGGTAGGTTGTTTATAAGTAAAAAGTGTTTAGTACTTCATTTAAGTTTGTATGTTATATAAATATTAAATAAAGTAAGTAAGTTTAAAGGATAACATTTAAAAAATAGGTTTATGATTGGAGATTTAAGGATATTTGGTAAAAAGGAAAAGTCTATGGAGTTATTTTAGGTGATTTGATTTGCTTTAATAAACTAATATTTATGAGTTGTGTGTACTCTTAATTTAATTATTAAATTGTTTTAAATTTATTTATTTTTAATGAAAATGGTTTATTTTCTTTTGATAAAGGCTGAAAACAATTAGCAAAATAGTACAAAAAATTCCTTAACATAGTATTTGAGGATATGTGACAAAGAAATTCTTAATCACAGCCATCCAAAGATAAACTTATACTAGAAAACATCACTTCCCAAACTGCTATAAACTCTTACAAAAAGGCCTAGAAGCAAAATGCAAAAATACATTGAGGAGAAAACAAATAAAGAGTTGGTGTCACTAGTTGAGTTCTGAACATCTTGAACAAAGTCTCAATTTCCTCAGAGCTTCCATTCACATAGCCATTAGGAAGACCAACCTCTGCATTCTAAGACTCCTCCATATTATCACCCATTTCCACATCATAAGTGCCCATAGTTTCTTCAGAAGTGGCTTCAAAACTTATTAGACTATCGTCTTGATTTTCTTCATCTATTGAACTGATATTGTTCACATAAGGGGGTTGCATGACAGAATCATTGACATTTATTATCTTGATAATTTGCATACAATGTGGAGCTCCTTCCTACTAAAAAATATACATGCTTCAAATTGGTTTTGAAATTTCTTTCAACTGATCATCACACAAACGAACAGACCATTCAAACCCATCTAAGCAAGCATCAAGCATTGATATATAATTAGTGATGCAATGAGTAGTTTTCTCTATCATCGAGACAAGAATCCACAATTGAAATGTGACCAGTTATATACTGGACTGTCGATATTAAACCCTCCATTTGGTACCTCATACCTCTAAGCTAAGAATGAAAGTCATATATTTTGGTCTGCAGGGTGTCAATTTTGTTTGAAAGCTCATCCAATCTCTTCTCAACGTCCCTTTCATCAACAGTAGCATCAGGATTAAAGAGAACCCTATAACCAAGAATTTTAGAAAGACTTTGTATTTCCCCTCCTACCAGATTATCAAAGTATTTATCACTGAGCAACTGAAGGGAAAGACTATTTTCTGTAAGGATCATACCAGTACCTTCAAATATGTTTTACACATCAATACAACCGATGAAATTTACAGTATTCTCATAAAAATTCACATTAACAAAACCACAATACCAAGTTATGGAAAAGTGATTCTAATTGTCTCCTTCCACTAGGCCATCAAGAGAATTTACCTCAAAAAATCCAAGAAGGGCAGCCTACAGAACCCAAAAATGGGCTTTCCCAAATCCTAGAGACCTCTTCCTTGTATACAAAACTAACCTTTGAAAATTCAAAAAGACCAGCAAAGAAGACCAACACCTCTTACTGGGAAAGAATATTTATCTCTGCCAAACTCAAACTATTGCCAACTACAGGAGAATGAACAACATTACGACCCTCAAGAACCACATTACATTCGAAGGAGTTCACACTTACCAACAAAGAAAAACACTCAACAAACACATCGAGGGAATTTATATTTCTAACACGATTTGAGCAACCATCCCAAACTCTCCAAACCAGAGAGACCAGAGGAAAGAGGTGGTTTCCACAATCCCACTCAGAAGAGAAAGCATTGGAAAGGGACAAAGGCCACACTCACAAAGAAAAGGAGGTGGAAAAAAACCTTGCATCAAACTCCACCATTCCGGGACGAATGACCTCAAAGACATACCTCCCACCATTGTTGAGAAAAGTTCAAAAATGAAGATGAAGATTGTTTCCCAAAATAAAAGATCCCATTCCATCACACAAGCTACAATTATGCCCATATATCTGGAGCATGTGAGAATTAGGAGCATTAACTTCAAGAGTGACCGACCTAAACTACTTGTCAATAAGTTGAACCTCAATCAATTAAGACCTTAAAAAGATTTGAATTAAAATCCACACAGGTAGATAAGAAAGCAATCCGAAAGGGTTATTTATCATCAAGACCATCAGAATTAAGGCAACTAACCAAATTTTAAAACACCATTTTCTAGCATATTTCCCTTTCCAAGAAGAGAAGCTTGATTAGAGAAGGAATCCACTAGGGATTTATGTTGTTGTCCAACATGAAAAAGTTGAATAGAGGGGATTCGGGATAGCAAACCCATTATTATTAGATGAAGACGATTTGATATTATTTCCTTTAAAATATGATGACGCCTTGTCTGAGAGATAATAATAAGAGAATCTCCAATTATTACTGAAGACTAATTCCAAATGCAACAACTTGTCTCAAACCCAAGAATAGAGTGTATTGCTCAGCGAAATTCTTTGAGCTAATACATAAGCCACACACATAGGTTGCTACTTATTTTCCTCCGAGATAAAAAATAACCCCCACACCTACCTTCCTAACCATCTTCAAACTTTTTTAATATATATAAATATAATTAATGCACCAAGAGAAGCGAGGTGCTCTCCAACTCAATATGGGGGAGATTGTGTCATGTTAGTCACGCTATGCTAGCTGGCATAAATAAAAAGGTATTAAAAATTGAAAAAATGAAAAATATAAATTGCATATCGACTTATTGCACCAAGAGAAGCGTTAGTCACGTTATGCTAGCCGACATAAATAAAAAAAGATTAAAAAATGAAAAAATGAAAAATATAAATTACATATCGACTTATTGCACTGAGAAAAGCGAGGTACTCTCCAGCTCGGTATGGGGGAGATCTTGTCATGTTAGTCACGTAATGCTATTGGAAATAAATAAAAAATATTAAAAAAAGAAAAATATAAATTACATATCGACTTAAATAAAATATAAAAAAATTAAACTAGCATAGATTCATTTTAAACGCAGATCTATCAAGTACTAAGAGGGACCAAAATGGTAAAAAAATGTACACCTCAAGAAACTGGATCCATCTCAGTGCTTAATAAATCTGAGTTTAAAATAGATCTATGTTAATTAAATTTAACGTATAAAAATAATATAATAAATTTTCAATTTAATCATTTAACATAATAATATATTTGAAATTCATATAAATCAAATATATATATATTATATATACCATAGACCAAAGTTGTTACACGTCTCAATCAAGATTAAAATAAACGTGAAGAGATATTAATCTTTTATTGTAAAGAAAATATGGAGTTACATCCAATATTAACTTACACTAAAATTAGGACAATGATGATGGAATAAGCATGTGTTAGTTAAGATGTAATAAAAAATGTCAATCTTCAAAAGTGGACATACAATGATAGTCATTCTTAGTAGTTAGCATGTCATTTTATATATATTTTTATATATAATTTAAATAAAATATATATATTTTATAATAAAATTAAATATTTAAATTATTATGGAATTATTATATATATAAGGAGAGAGATAATTGTATAATAAATTTAAGAAAAAATAAACATATAAAAGTATTATTACAATTTTATAATGGTTATGGAGTAAGACTAAAACTACTTTTATTTAGTTAAGAGCTCATTTTTTTTGGAAGTAAGGAAATATGTTAACCGCTCAAGACCTAAAGACATTTGATAGGAGTGGAAGTTTACCCTTCCATACCACTAGCTTATTTCAGGTGGTGTGGTTTTCCTTGAATAACGATGATGAGTCAACTCATACTATGTAGATATAACCATGTGATAGTTTTTTTTTTTTTCAGACGAATAACCATGTGATAGTTGTAATCATTGAGAGTTTAACAACTCAATTATGATAGGTTTTGTCATCTTAAAAAAATGCACTATTTCATAATGAAACCATAATTTAACCATATAATTAGTTCATGTTGTCAATTTATATAAATATGAAACATAGTTTTATAAAAACGCAAGCCTTAATATTTCAAAATGAAATCATATATAAATTATTGGGAGAGGAATTTGAGACATCTTTATTTGATATAATTGTTTTTAAGAACCCACGGTGTCAATGGTGAGTTACATGATACAAAGTACGAAGGTATATCCTTCTTAACTCTGATCTTTTAAACATTAAGAGATATGCACCTCAAATGTTTTTTTGATCCCTCTAAGTCCTTAATAGGTTCGGAGTTACGATACATTTAATCTAGTTGATATGAGAGTTAAAGAGGTTTTCTCAATTAAATAGATTATAAGATGGTTTTTTGAAAAATAAATAATTATTCTTTGTATTAGATCTTTAAAGGGAAACATCAAAATATGGAGGTTATTTTTAACTCAACAATGTCATGGATATACCACAAGATTTCAAAAAATCAATCACTCGTGTTACGATGTTTTTGGACATTATGGAGGAAAGTTGCTCTGATGCTTCCATGACACAAGATAGGTGTATGGAAGTATGGAGCAAAGTTGATCTAACACTCTCACACCACAAGATAGGGATATAATAGGGATGTAGAAAAGTTACTTTGATGCTCTCATGCCACAAGATAAATGTATGGAAGCATGGAGGAAAGTTGCTCCAACTCTCTCACGCCACAAGATAGACATATCAAAAGGTATGGAAGAAAGTTGCTTTGATGCTCTCATGCCACAAAAAAGGTGTATGAAAGCTTAAATGCATGGAGTCCAAATTTAATTGTGCTCTCATGCCACTAGATAGGTGTATGAAAGTAATGGAGTAAGTTGCTTCGACATTCTCACACCACAAGTATGTGTATGAAAAGGCATGTAGGAAATTTGTTTTAACATTCTCACACCATAAGATAGGATATGGAAACATAAAGGGAAGTTAGCTTGATTTTCTTCACAAGATTGGTGTAGAGAAGCTAGAGGAAAGTTGCTCCAACACTTTGACTCTATAAGATAACTATTTGGAAGTATGTAAAAAATTCTTACACCATTGTGGCATCACGCTACAAAGTAAGCATAAAAAAACACAAAATAAGTGTATGAATGAAAGTCACTTCACAAGATAGGAGTATAGAAGGAAATTTGCTCTGATTTAGTTCTTTGAAAACATCTCACAAGTTGGTTGTGGTTCTTTGTGTGGTTTCTAGCCTGAGAAAGACTTAACCTACGAGAAAATACTTGAGGATAAGGAACTTTTCCATCTTTTTGGAATTATAATGGTGTTAATGTTTATTGCTAGTTTTGTGTGGTTACTCTTCGCATAAAAAATTAACCTCTAAGTCAATGATACGGTGGTCTATTGGTGGGGGTATATGTTTTCATTCCATCTACCCGGGTTCAATTCTGTTGAGACATGTTCTGGCTTGGATGTCTGGCTGACGACCTACCAACCTACGAACTGTGAAGATTTCACGTGCATGTAAGCTTTCTTGATTCCTTCAAAATAACAGGAAGATGATTATTTCCACAAAAAACTTAATCTCTAAAAAACCACTTGAAAATAAGGGATTTCTCCATTTTTTTTGGAATTATATATAATGTTGTTAGTGTTTGTTGAAGCATCAATCGGTTCATGAGAGTGACATGTTAGCGTTTGTTGAAGCATCAATCGGTTCTGGAGAGTGACATATTTTCTTATGTGAAATTTCACATGCGACCCAAATTTCAATACGGGTTACTTTGTGACAAGCAATATGCACCTCGCAGCAGAGTGTTTAATGCACCTGCTGTGGGGCATCCTGATGAATGATGGCGATAGGGAGGGCAGGGCTAGGACAGATGGATCGATGCATCATGTGGAAAATACATGGCCTCCACCATCATGCAGGGGGATAATATGCACCCATGGCGTCATGCGGCCAATACATTCAATGATCCATCATGGGGCCCTCAAATCGCCTTGTCCTGTCGCCAAATGGACTGCC
Organism: Pseudotsuga menziesii; assembly: GCA_001517045.1. NCBI lineage: Eukaryota > Viridiplantae > Streptophyta > Pinopsida > Pinales > Pinaceae > Pseudotsuga > Pseudotsuga menziesii. The sequence goes on along the minus strand of LPNX010489906.1, from coordinate 389,578 downwards.
AAATAAGGGGCCCCGTACACCGTTTACCAATACGGGACCCTGTCTACCATCTGCCAGATACGGGACCTCATCCACCGTTTGCCGATAAAGAAAACTCCATCCAACCCACCATCGACGGTGACAACAAAGAATTGATGCCATCGAATTAACGTATTACCAACCATGGTTTTGAAATTCATTTGGCGCCGAACTCTGCCACTCCTTGCACCCCTGTTTCTTTTCAGCGAGTTTGGATCATATTTGAGGAGGGGCAAGCTCAGACTGTTAATCGCTACATGACTTCGGGATTGGTTTCAGGACTTCTTTCAGTGAGTTAATCATTTCTGGTGCATGGCAGCGTCTTCTTTCTCAGCCATCAATTCATATGGTGGACTACAACTCCATTACTCGACACCATTGTAGCAGGGAAGGGCGAAGACTGTGGTGGCTCATTTAACAAGACCGGTGGGCAATGGCTTGGTCCCTTCTCTACACACCTATCCCATGTGAGCAAGTGTTTATTTCATTTATTAAATAAAGCTTCATGCTTGAGAAAATCTATGGCTCAAATGCTGAATTATCATATTCATGGTCTCATTACATGACAGCATATTTATAGTTCTTATGCAAATCAGGTTAGCAAATTGCAATCTCAAAACAACTACGAGAATAATTATACTTAAAAAAAATCCAACACAATCACCTGACATTGAAAATATAATGGAAAATAAACAATTTCCATATAAATGAACGAGGAGAGATGAGAAATTAGTTAAGTGTGATAGGTTTAACAAGTGAACGTTAAACCCAAAGGTCCAAAGAGATTAAAAATAAATGTTATTTTGCATTGAAGAACTCTGATTTGGGTGAAGTCCAACAGCTTTGAATGAAATATGCAGGGCTTAGTAGTTTGTTAAATTTTGATGTTATGGCATTTTATTGTAAGACACAACCATACTGTAAATAGCGGTTAAGCTGCAGGATTATTTTGGTAAAACTTTCTTTATATTTTCAGCCTTTATATCTATTTTTTATGGTGTAAGACTATGTGATATGTTTGGTCTGCCTGGACCGTAGGCAGTGGGTTGAAAGAAATCACAATTGAACCCAATGTGTCTGCATTATTTATGTACCATTTTCACCTAATAATTTCACGTTAAAACTCATTACCAAGATAGAAAAAAATCATGTTGCAAACCTTTCAACACTAAGAGATATGGGATTTAGAGTTAGTTTAACGACTGCAATAGGATAATTCCCAAATGGTTATTTCTGAATACATAATAACATTGTGATAATATCAATATAACATTTTTTTGAAATAAATTTTCCCATATAAACATAGAACTGATCGGAGAGGGTGTAAGTTCCTTATTTGTAAACCTATTAGTATATACTTGTTATTTTCTCTCATGTATATTCCCTTCAATTATCTCATATTTTCTCTTGTCCTCTGTGTTTGTTTTACTTGTTTCCCCTCAACACATTTTGCCTTTAAAATGGAACTTGGGTGCCTATTAAATTTATGTTTGAAACCTAAGCTTTGTTGTGGATTTAGGTTTGGGCCCTAAGCTTTGTTGTGGGGTTTAAACATCAATAACCTTGATGACAACAATAACCACTTGACTGTTCAAAGCCATCTTTCACCTCATCTAAGTATTTCCTAAATTGTACATAGAGTTTTTAAAATTCGATGTAATAGCACAAGTTATTTATGATTTTGGGAATATATTCATTAACACTTCCCATATGTTATTCTTAATGGCCTCCATATTATTTTTCATTTTGATATGTTCCAGGGTATCTTCATTCTTTTCCTACCATGTGCACATGTCCTAAATGTTGGCCAATTATACTTTTACATTTGCTAGTTTTTTCAATGCATCATTTAGATTCTAGCCCTACTTGTTCCAATGTGATCGAGAGGAACGGTGACTTACTTTGAAAGAAATATTCCTACGAGGAACTCTAACCGATTAGAACTATGCCTGATAGGAACTTTGCTTGATATGAACTTTAATGCTACCATTGATACGAACTTTTCCCAACTGGAACTCTGCCCCACTGGAACTCTGCCCCAACTGGAACCTTGCCCCTGGATGGAACTCTGCCTCCTTGAGAATCCAAATATCTAAATATATTCTAGCTCAATAACTCTATAGGAAGTATGTTCGACAATGCATGAACTTTATCGGAAGGAACTCTTCCCTCATAGGAACCTTTCCCCGATTGGAACCATGCCCTAGCTGGAACTCTGCTCCGATTGGAACTCTACCCCGGTTGGAACTCTGCCCTAGCTGGAACTCCGACCCAAGTGGAACTCTGCCCCACTGGAACTATGCCTCGACTGGAACCTTTCCCATGGATGTAACTCTGCCTCCTTGAGAATCCAAATATCTAAATATATGTTAGCTCAATAACTCTATAGGAAGTACATTCGATAATGCATGAACTTTATCAGAAGGAACTCTTCCCTCTATACCTCTACTGGAACTGTGCGTCGGTTGGAACTCTGCCCCAGCTGGAACTCCACCCTAGAAAGTGTGTATAGCTTGGTGGATGTGATGTATCCATCTTCGGGCTCTCATGTAGAGTTTCATGAATTTGACCCCCCAATGCATAAATTCCATTGGGTCTCATTGATCAAAACCCTAGCTTCCCCTGTTGGATTTGTGCCTCGCCTGGAACTATGCCTTGGCTGGAACTGTGCCTTGGCTAGAACTCTACCCCGGCTAGAACTATGCCCGAGCTAGATCTTTGCCCCATCCTGGAACTCTGCCTCAGCTAGAACTCTACCATGAGTGGAATTTTCCCCGCTGAAACTCTGCTTCGACTAGAACCTTGCCCCTGGATGGAACTTTGCCTCCTTGAGAATCCAAATATTTTATATCTACTAGGTCTATAACTCTATAGGAAGTATGTTCAACTATGCATGAACTTTATAGGAAGGAACTCTTCCCTCATAGGAACCCTGCCCCGATTGGAACTCTTCCCTGACTGGAACTATGCTCATGTTGGAACTGTGCTCTGGTTGGAACTATGCCTGGGCTAGAACTATGCCTCGACTGAAACTCTGCCTTGGCTGGAATTATGCCCGGGATGGATCTCCACCCCGACCTAGAACTCTACCTCGGCTGAATCTCCGCCCCAACCTAGAACTCTGCCTTGGATGGAACTCTGCTATGAGTGGAACTTTGCCCCGGCTATAACCTTTCCCCTGGATGGAACTCTACCTCCTTGAGAATCCAAATATCTAAATATCCTCTAGGTCAATAACTCTATAGGAAGTACGTTCAACAATGCATGAACTTTATAGGAAGGAACTCTTCCCTCATAGGAACCCTGCCTAGATATAGAACTAAGTAGTAAGAATTAAGTTTTGAAACATCCAGCAAGTGTGTATAGGCCTGGTGGATGTGATGTATCCATATTCGAGCTCTCATGTAGAGTTTCATGAATTTGACCCCCTAATCCATAAATTCCATTGGGTCTCATTAAACAAAACCCTACCTTCTTAAATTAGTAGGTAAATCAAGCTTCATTCCATGGCATTGGATGGGAGAGGGGTGTCTTCCTTGAAGCCTCGTGTCCTCGACCCAAAACAATGGACATTTTGTATATCCAAGTCCTTAATTGCATTTTATGGCAAGTTTTCAGTTACATCCAAGAGTCATTCAAGGACACGTGATAATTTGGTCCAGATGTGTAGAACCAAAACTGAGCAACATAATTGATTTCTACATCTTCCAGCAAGTGTGTATAGGCTAGGTGTATGCGATGAATCCATCCATGAGCTCTCATGGAAGAGTTTCATGAATTTCACTCATCAATGAAAAATTTGCATTTGGTTTCATTGAACGAAATCGCAACTTCTCAAATCGCTAAGTAAAGCAAGCTTGGGGACATGGAACTATATGGGTGAGGGGTGTCTTAGCTGAATACCTATGCAAAAAACCCAACCCAATCAATATTTTATTGATTCGAGTCTCGAATTGAATTTTATGACGAGTTGTAGCTCTCAACCAATAACCATTCAAAGGACACATGTTGATTGAGTCCAATTGCATGGACAATGCATGAACTTTATCGGAAGGAACTCTTCCCTCACAGGAACCCTGCCCTGATTGGAACTATGCCTTGGCTGGAACTATGCCTCGGCTGGAACTCCGCCCCAGATGGAACTCTGCCCTAACTAGAACTCTGCCCCGCTGGAACTCTGCCCCGACTGGAACCTTGTCCCTGGATGGAACTCTGCGTCCTTGAGAATCCAATATCTAAATATCTGCTAGCTAAATAATTGTATAGGAAGTATGTTCGATAATGCATGATTTATCAGAAGGAACTCTTCCCTCACAGAAACCCAGCCCCGATTGGAACTATGCCCTAGTTGGAACTGTTCCCCGGGTGGAACTCTACCCCACTGGAACTCTGCCCCACTGGATATCTAAATATCTAAATATCTGCTAGCTAAATAACTCTGTTAATACTAAGTGCTTATATACCCAATGACCTAACTGAAGGGGACCATCACTCTCCGCAAATTCAGATCTTTCCAAGCCAACACTCTTCAGAATGTCCTTAAGGTGTGTTTATAAGGCGTTTGCTCTTTATTCCATCATTATTTCATATGGTAATTTGTTATTGATGAAATATCATTGTATTGCTATAAACTTTGAATTATGAAGACTAGTGCTAACGCTAATGTTTAAACGATACCTTTTTTTTCTAGGGTTTTGTTTGGTTGGAGGCATTAATTATAAGCACATTTTTTAATAAGATGCCCACATTACAGGTTTTTATTCTATCTAAACATCTGAAGCATTGAATCTTAGTGATGTGGTGCATTACATGTACTAAATGCATTACTGGGTAACCATTTCAGGAGGATGTAACTTATAAAGTAATCAAGGACAGTATGTTAGATTTTTATCATTCAAGCTAGCATTATGATCTTAGGATTTTTAACTGAGAGAATAACATGCACAGCAATAAACACAAGAGACAAGAGACACAAATAATTTTCCTTGGGGAAACCATAAAGGAGAAAACCCCGCAACTTCCTTAGAGATAGAATGAGCACCAATAGCAGCAGTAAAACCCGAAGACATAAAGATGATCTCCACAGCTTCTCTCTCTCTCTCTCTCACTTGAGAGAGCTACTTCTCTCTCACTCATGCGCCCCAATGAGTGATTGTGTGTGTGATAAATAGAGAGACTCACTCTCTATTTATATTCTTTCGTTCACTTAATGTCCACTTTAACATGTCGGCCCCACTTAACAATTACTCACTAGAGCCGACATCTCTAGGAGAGTCTAATAACACTAGTGCCCCACAATTGTGGGGACTTTTCCCTCTCATCAACAAGGAGGGTTAACCTTGACACAACTGTGGGGACTATTGCCCCGACTTACAATGGAGGGTTAACCTTAATGACTTTACATGACTTGTTACATTATCGAATCTACCGATCGAAACATTGAGGCATGACATGACTCAATTACATTATAGACACTTCCCGGAATAAACATCGGGGTACAATACATAAGATATACAAGTGAATACATTCTGAAGTTACAAATACATCAACACTCCCTCTTAACTAGGAAGGTATTCTCTTGACACAATTTATCAACACAAGTCTTCTTATATGTATCATCTGGATCATCATCAAGTCATCTTCATCTTCAAGTCATCTTCATCTTCAAGTCATCTTCATTGTCAAGTCATATTCATCAAGTCTGGATCATCACTGGATCATCATCGAGTCTGGATCATCACTGTTGGATCATCATCAAGTCTGGATCATCACTTGATCTGGATCGTCACTACTAGATCATCATCAAGTCTGGATCATCACTTGATTTGGATCATCACTGCTAGATCATCATCAAGTCTGGATCATCACTTGATGTAGATCGTCACTGCTGGATCATCATCAAGTCTGGATCATCACTTGATCTAGATCATCATCACATCTGGATCATCACTTGATGTAGATCATCATCAAGTCTGGATCATCATCATCGGTGCTATCTCATAATGGTGTTATCTCTCGATTATTCTCGTCATAGAAAGTTCTACAGAGCCAGCCCTTTTTCATGCTGGTTGTAGGCCTACCCTTCATGCAGGTCTTCAGCACTTATATCTGACCCTAAGTTAGAACGGCCCCCCCAGCTCTTACATATGACCTCATCTTGTCAGAAAGGCACACCCAGCACTCGCATCTGACCTCATCTTGTTAGAAAGGCACACCCAGCACTCACATCTGACCTCATCTTGTCAGAAAGGCCCAGCACTCACATCCGACCTCGTCTTGTCAGAAAATCTCTACACTTACATCCGATCTCATCTTGTCAGAAAGGATCTGCAGTTACATCCGACCTCATCTTGTCAGAAAGGATCTGCACTTACATTCAACCATGTTTGAAAACATCGCATCGAAAGGGCTCTCAGTCCCAGACTGAGGATTCCTGGTAACTGACCAGGTGCCTCCATTCTCCCAGAGAATGGCATCAGCCCTTATATTTGATCAATCGGGAACACATCATTTAATCACATCAGAACGGCCATGCACTCACATATGATCATGTAAGACTATATCCTACAGTCATATCAGAATGGCCCTCGGTCCCAGACTGAGTATTCCTGGTAACTGACCAGGTGCCTCCATTCCAAGAATGGCATTCAGCACTTATATATGATCATGTAGGAACCAATCCTATAGTCACATCAGAATGGCTCAGCACTCACATCTGACATGGAAGGAACCAAATCCTCTCACCATGATAGAATGGCTCAGCCCTTACATCTGACCATCGAAGGAACCTAATCCTCTCACCATGTCAAAATGGCTCTAGGTCTCACCATTTCCCTTTGGAGGGAACCTCGATCTAGAGAACACCAAGCTTCTCCCTGAAGTACTCGAACTTCACTTTGGCCATTTCTAGCATAGAATCACATCAGGGTTGATTACGTCCAAGGATAACCTGCGAGCTACGCCAGGACTAATTACATTCAAGGACAACCTATAAGACCTGTTTACATCTGAGCAACCTACGAGCTTTGCCAGAATTTATGCTCAGACAACCTGTCTCATCTTCTATGCTAGAAATCCCTCTTTCAAGAGATCTCGATCTGGATCACTGCTCCTCTCTACATCATACAAAAAATGCAAGTTAGATCAACCAAATCAAATAGTAGTTTTCAAAAGAAACATACTACCTCCCAAATAGCAAGTGGCAACATATTTTGCCTCAGCTGTACTCAGCGCCATGCAGGACTCCATCCTGCCAAACGAAGAGATCACACTCGATCCCATACTCAACTATACCCTTCAAGTACCTCACTGCATGCTTTGCAACCATCAGGTGAACATGTCTCAATGTGTTCACAGCAAAGCAAATATCTGGTCTCGTATTCGTCAGGTACATCAAGGAACAAATCATCTGACGATACATTGTGGCATCAACCGACTCTAATGAAGCAACACTCAATAGCTTTAGGTTCGATGCCATAGGTGTGGTCATGGCCTTGTAGTCCATTATCCTGAACCTCTTCAGGATCTCTACTGCATAATTCCCTTGTCCACACCTCCATGCCTAAAATGTAGTGCATCATCCCCAAGTCCTTTATCTTGAACTCGGCAGCAAGTCTTCTTCTTACAAATTTAATGAGTTCCTCTTTTCTGTCACGAACAAGTCATCAACATATGATAGGAGCATCACTAGTCTTCTGCCTTCAACCTTGAAGCAAATTTTGGAATTCTCTTTACTCTCAGTAAAGCCTAGATTCATCAGTAATCTATCCATCATGTCGTACCATGTCGAACCTCAGGATATTCTGCAATCACTCCCTCTGAAGTGGAGCATCATACTCCCTATGGCTTTCGTACTCTATGCACTGAAACATTCTGGATCGGAGTAACAAGTAGCTTCCTCTGCTACTAATATTCTATGTATCCATCTAGGGTCACTGGATACCACGATCCTCTATCTTGAACCTTCTCAAGAGTTCTTCTCACACCCATATGTGAGCATGTCATCCTCTATAGGCTTTCATCTTCAACCTTGCAACAAAGGTTCAGATCTTCATCAAGCTCCTCATGTATGTGTTATCCCATGGGTGTCTTCTGAGCTCGTACAAGGCCTTCTTTCATTTGCACACATGATTTTTCCTGTCATGTGTCTCAACTCCCATTGGTTGCAAATGTCTCTTCGTAGTCTATGCCTTCTTTTCGTGAGAATCCTCGTGCTACAAATCTTTCCTTGTATCCCACGATGTTTCCATCTACTGCATGATGGAACTACGAACTTCCCTTCATGTATCGATACTGCATCCTAGACATCATTTTTCTTGAATTGGTCTTCCCTTTCTTCTTGGTTACTTCTTAATGGCTGGAAGGTTCTGCATCAATGATGCCGTTGCATTCTTCATCTTGGATTCTTTATTGAACTGTCGTCACTTGTTCTTTGGAACAAGTCACATCCTTCTTTGCTTGTAGGTGATTTTACGCGATCTTTCGTACAAGTCAAATGCATTGTATGGTTAGAAACATTTCATAAGGTATATTCATAATGAAAAATTCTTATGCATAAATATATGATCATGCAACTACTTTAGCCAATACAACATTCATCCATATCTCATGGAAACTTTCTAGATGCCTTCCATCTCTACCAGGACAACATTGAGATTGTGCCCTAATCCAATATGTCAGCAAAGAGGTTTCATTCTAGATAAGTAGCAATGGATATTTGTATAGCACCATGAGCTACTTACCCATCACATGCATATTAGTAGTATACTGTCATTAATGCAAAATTCTATCATGCATAATACATCAACTGAATATAAACAAATTCATAGCAAAACAATATCATGAAATGACAACGAAATACTTATCTTTATTTGTTTCGTGGGTGGACTCCTTCTTGAGCCTTCAGCTTCATCATCTTCTTCATTCATCATTTCTTATCCAAATGCTAAGATGGAGAAGAGTTTCTTCAAGAGTTGATTCCTTCATATTCCTCATCGCTTGAGGGATCTTCTTTGGATGGTGAGAGCTTGATCTTCAGTTGCTCCCATCTCTTCTCTTATTATGAGTCAAGCTTCTTCTTCTTGTGTGTGCTCTTCCCAGAGTTTGCTAGAAGTAATCACTTCCTTCTGGCACACATTCCTTCAATGAATGAATCCCATGATCCTGGGAGGCCATTCAAGGTGGCTATCACCACTTCTGCATTCTCCACTTCTTCTTCTCTTGCTACAAGTTGTTCTTTGATTTGAGAGACCCCTGTAAAGTATGACTATATGGTCTCTGCATTCTAGATCTTCACATTCTTCAACTGTTTTCTCAAAGTCATATTCTGATTTATGTTCTTCCCTTCAAATAGATTCGTTAAGGAATCAAACATATTCGGTGTCTTTAGGGAAGATACTTGTGGTACAAGGTGATCCATGATTGAATCAGCAATGATCTTCTTGTCCTTGAGCAAGTTCTTCTTGTGTAAGGCTTTGAGCCTCATCTCCCTCTGGAACTGGAACCTCTCTTCTTATGTAGGCGTCCAATTCATTTTCTTCAAAGAGATCATATACTTCCATGATTGGAATTTTTCAACTTCAACAATCTTATCATCAAGCCGATGTGATAGATCACTTTCAAATCAGAACCTAAAATGAAAATAGCAAAAGATTAGATCTTACCAATTTGAGTTGTCCGTCCTGGTTCCGGAGCTGGCTGATCTAGGGTTTGTCAGAGAAACCCTAATTTTCAAAACTTGGAATATTTCAGATCTTATTGGATATAAATATATATCTCTTCAATTTGAGCTGTCCAATGTACTCCTTTTCTGAAAACAGTCGAGGGAAGCTCCCGGAACAGGAAGCCCTAGTTTACCAATTTCTTCTACATAAATGCCTGCTGCTATTTCTATGATATCACCAAAATTAATACTCCTCTATGTCTGAAACTTTTCAATGAGGTATCCTTTCTTGTCCTTGTTTCAACACCATAGGTTTCATCAAAATTGGTTTCAAAAATTGGGACTTATGATCATTTTCCCAAGGTGACCTGTTAGAGGACTGTTCAGAACAGCAACGTTGTACAGACTGCCACGTGTGATGGTTTCATATTCTGGGTCTGAAACTTGGACAACAGAAAGTAAAGTACATTCCCTTTTTAGAACATCTTCAAAAACTTCATTTGGACCTTTGTAGCCCGAGATATAGCAATTCTCCCCAAGTGTCCTCTTTGGGGATGAATCCTGGGAGAGGCTGGAACCCTAACTTGGAGAGATCATATCTCCTAGAATATAGAGAATATGAGGCAGAATTTTGGACACAGGGTAAATCAGGATTTTATCTTTGGCCTGTGAAAGTTTCAGATCCTGATTCTTCTCCAATCCTACGATATAGCTAATTTACCAAAACTTATCAGTTTTACTATTTAGGGTTTTTCCAGCTCGGGGTCAAACTAGGGTTTGAATTTCCTAGAGTTTCACCCAACCAAAAATCTCGATCCAGGTCTCTAAACTTTGATTTTGATGAGGAGAGAAATCCTATGCTACGCTCACTCAAAAATTCCTCTTATATTAGAAGCCCTAATTTCCCGCACCAAAAACTGAAAATGCTCAGAATCGAATTCCGCTTCAACAGAAAGATGCACCTTTCAATGGAGAGTCAGCCTAGCATACTTTTGTTGATGGATTGTGGAGAGAGACCCAAAAAGTAAGAAGCCATAGCTTATGTAGATGCGCAATGTCTTCTTCTCAGGTTAGCTCTGATACCATGTTAGATTTTTATCATTCAAGCTAGCATTATGATCTTATGATCTTTAACTGAGAGAATATCATGCACAACAATAAACAGAAGAGACAAGAGACAAAGAATTTCCCTCAGGGAAACCATAAAGGAGAAAACCCCGCAAATTCCTCAGAGATAGAATGAGCACCAATAGTAGCAGTAAAACCCAAAAACATAAAGATGATTTGCACAGCTTCTCTCTCTCACACACACTTGAGAGACCTACTTCTCTCTCACTCATTAGCCCCAATGAGTGAGTGTGTGTGTGATAAATAGAGAGGATCACTCTCTATTTATATTCTTTCATTCACTTAATGTCCACTATAACATGTCGACCCCACTTAACAATTACTTACTAGAGCCAACATCTCTAGGAGAGTCTAATAACCCTAGTGCCCCACAACTGTGGGGACTTTTCCCTCTCATCAACAAGGAGGGTTAACCTTGACACAACTGTGGGGACTATTGCCCTGACTTATAATGGAGGGTTAACCTAAATGAATTTACATGACTTGTTACATTATTGAATCTCCCGATCGGAACATCAAGGCATGACATGACTCAATTACATTATAGATACTTCCCAGAATAAACATCAGGGTACAATACATAAGATATACAAGTGAATACATTCTGAAGTTACAAATACATCAACACAGTAATGGTCGCAACATTTTATGTTGCTTGGCTATTGAATGCAATGGTTTGCGACGCAGAAAGTGTTGCACATTAAACAAACATAGAGAGGAAGTACATTCTTGGGCACCCATAAAATTGCATGTTGGTGCACCGCAAGGACATAATTACAAGCTCATATCTGCAACAAAATTGGAAAAAGATAGTAAGAGAAAAAACTATGAAATTGAATATCAGTTCAAGAAGAATAGGAAGGTTGTTGAAACTGTTTCCATCTGAAAAGAGATCAAAAAAGCAGTAAGTTGTTTTTTACAGTTGTTTTATTTCTAGATGTATTCACAATATTATGCTTTACTCATGATTTTTGTTTTGTTTTTATTTTCATAGGGGGTGAAATGTGTGCAAGAGTTGAGTGCAGATGCATTGGAGCATGTGAGAATAATTGTATATGAATATGATGCACACTCAAAGGGAAAAAATGCGCTAAAAAATGTTGTCCATAAGAAAATTATACAAAACAAATATTGGAGTATGTTACCCAAAATCTTCAACGAGTCACCATCGGTAATTTTTTCCAATTGCTATTCAAACTTATGTTTGTTTTGTTGCATATAATAGTGATGTTGCAAGATATTTATAAAAAAAAAACCAACTTTTTCAAACATTCTTTCGTTGCAACAAAGAAATGTATGCAACTCTTCACAAAGTCCTGAGGACAATATCATGTTCATTGAAGAGACACTCGGTGTAAGTTTTATAAGCCGCTCCTTGTATTGTTACACATTGTAAATACTTGATTGAAACCTCATTTTATTGACATTGTTTCCTTAGAATTGTAGAGAAATAATGTATATGTTGGTGGCCCATCTTCATTAAATATGAATGAATGCATTGAACAAGGGCAAGGAACGAGACAAACCCCTGATGTTGGTGAAGATGTGGATTTTTTTTTTTTTTACTAGGGGAATCAGGAACTGAGGCTGGGCTTGTACATGTGTGACATGGGGTCAATGGATCCATTCCCACTACCACTATAGTCCTAGGTGCCCCACACCCGCCACAAGACATGGGACACAGTTAAACCCAAGTGGGATTGATCTCATGACCTCCAATTTACAACAAATTCATTACAACGGAACCGCCAATGAGCCACACTCGTGCGGGCAATGAAGATGTGGATGTTATTCAGTGTTCATTTGATAAATTTTCTAAGTCTATATTGGATAGGACACCGGATAGTGTTTCTTTAGGCCTAACAATATTTGACAGGACACCCGATAGTGTTCCTTTAGGCAAGCCAATATTTGACAGGACACTCATTACTGTTCCTTTAGGCTCACCAATATTTGACAGGACACCCAATAGTGTTCGTTTAGGCCTGCCAATTTCCAAAAATGTCCAAAAGACTCCAAAAGAAAATGTCCAAAATGTGCTAAATGAAGAAGGTGACAAAGATGGAGAGGACAATACTGTTGTAAATCATGGAAAGGTCCAGAATGAAAATACACAACGCAGGGGCCACAAACAGACCTTTCTCACCCCAAATAAAACAAAGGATAAGAAATCAAAATATCATCACCCTTCATTCTATTCACAATCTATCGCCAAAACAAAGAGGCCACACGCATGCACTATGAAGAGAAATAGGCGTGAAGTGTTATTTTGGTTCTACTTTGTGTTTATTTTTTCAAATTTAAGTACGTTGTTGTTAGGATTATTAATCCTCCCTTGGTCAAATGTATATTAGATTAATTATTGCCTAACTTAGGAACCTAAATTAATTAAATGGGTCCACTAGTGTAATTGGCTCCACATGGCCCAATGGGGCCACATGTACCAATCATTGAAGTGTGGGGGGAAATGCTAAAGGTTAACTTCCACTTACTACATGTGCATGCATCAGTGAGGGCGCCTCCTAGACCAATCCCTACATTTTAGGAGCCACTGGGAGTCCCGCCACCAACCTACTTCAGTCAGTTGGTGTTAGCACTAGTTAGTCTTAGTTAGCCCTCATTTACGATCAGTTACTTCACAGTCAGTTAGGCTAGCACTACTAATGCATGGATAATGCATGGTTGCATGGGGAGGAGCACTTTTCCTACCTACCTCACTCTCAGTTGCACTGAGTTAACTAGTTGTTACTACATGTTGGAGTTATTGCTCATCGGGGAGTTGTCTATTTGGACTCCGATATTGATTGGAAGACCTTGAGTTAAAGATTCAGTTAGATATAGTCTTATCCACTTGGAGGATTTGAATTCATTACTCATGCATTTGAATTCTAAATATTTGTAATCTATTGTACACCGGATATTATAATGATGAATATACTATAAATTCCTAAGCAATACTTGTCCATTTCCTATGTGGTTTGTCTTGTTGGATTTGTATTTTCATTCTCCATTCAATTGTTGCAACATAATCAAAACTCTCTACCTGAAGATATATATGGAATTTGAATTCTAACATGGTATCAGAGCCTTCTCAGGCAGGATTCATGCTTGTTTTTCTCAAGTTATTTTTCTGAGGAAGCTTCTTTCTTCTAAACATAGCTTGCGGATTGCTATTTTCCTGCTTATTTTTTAGGGTGGGGGGGGCACTAAGCAGCATTTTTTATTATCTTCTAAATTGTATTTGGGTGACCTATGGTCTTGTTACCACGGCCCACAGTTGTCCAATTTAGGATTCAGGGGGGGTTGTTAGGATTATTAATCCTCCCTTGGTCAAATGTCTATTAGATTAATTATTGACTAACTTAGGAACCTAAATTAATTAAATGGGTCCACATGGCCCAATGGGGACACATGTACCATTAGTTGAAGTGTGGGGGACAATGCTAGAGGTTAACTGCCACTTACTGCATGTGCATGCATCAGTGAGGGTGCCTCTTAGACCAATCCCTACATTTTAGGAGCCACTGGGAGTCCCGGCACCAACCTACTTCAGTCAGTTGGTGTTAGCACTAGTTATTCTTAGTTAGCCCTCAATTACAATCAGTTACAATTAGTGAGTTAGGCTAGCGTTACTAATGCATGGATAATGCATGGTTGCATGGGGAGGAGCATTTTTCCTACCTAACTCACTCTCAGTTGCACTAAGTTAACTAGTTGTTACTGCATGTTGGAGTTATTGGTCATCGGGGAGTTGTCTATTTGGATTCTGATATTGATAGGGAGACCTTGAGTTAGAGATTCAGTTAGATATAGTCTTATCCACTTGGAGGATTCGAATTCATTTCTCATGCATTTAAATTCTACCTATTTGTAATCTATTATACACCGGATATTATAATGATGAATATACTGTAAATTCCTGAGCAATACTTGTCTGTTTCCTGTGTGGTTTGTCTTGTTGTATTTGTATTTTCATTCTCCATTCAATTGCTGTAACATAATCAGAACTCTATGCCTGAAGATCTAAATGGCATTCAAATTCTAACAGTTGTTTTGTATATTGTTTAATTTTTCACATTTACAAATATTTTTTTTTGTTTTCTTTTGACAGGTAGCTTTCTAATCCAAGGCGAGGTTGGCTGGTTCTATCCAAAAAAAAAATATTGGATTTGTTTTGCAATATGAGGATGTTTTCTTGGAAAGGAGAAAAAGGGTGACTTTCATTGGTATATAAACTAGTTTGTAGTTCCAATAGGGAAGGCCAACCCAATAGCGTGTAGGATGACCAAAAGTGATGTATACAAGCTGACCTTGTATGTAGATAATGATGGCATGTTTTGATATAGGGTGTCTCTATTGTATGCTTATAATCTGGTTAATAATCCTACATGGTTTCGATAAAAATATATAGTGTTTTTCCTTATATCAAGGATGTATATTGAAGATACAGAGTACCACACATTTTTTGCATTATCCCTGATTGTGATATTATTTTGTTGTAGAAATGATCATCCACTATGAAATATTGAAACTCTCCATTTGCTATAATCCAAATAATGATAATGAAATTGGAGCATAAAGATGGTTTGTTGCTGAGTTTTGCAATAAGGTAGGAAATCCCGTTCACTATATTTTTTGTCATGAGGATTGGAATTAAGACTCAAAAAGACATTCCAGATGTCTTTGCTGCTCCTCACACTTAGTTCTATTCAAATAATGTGTTCTAAATTTTAAGTTAACCATTAAGTTTCACCAACTGAATTGATTCCAATCTTAATTCTTTAATGGTGAACATATGGATTTTTGACCAAATTTTTTTAATGGGATTTAGCTTTCCATTGATTGCAACACTTGCTCTGTTTTTTCTCAGAAAAATAAAAAAAAATTGACATTTTCTAAAACATACGAAACATAAAATTCCCGCACATTCAATTTTAATAAACAAACAGATATATTTCATACATGTCTTTGTTGCTCCTCACATTTAGTTCTATAAAAAGATAAACATAGAGATAACCCATTGTTTGTTAAATCATTCATTACATCACTCGCTGCATAAGCTTCATAATAATAACAAGAAATCATTCACAACATAGAATAGTTTATAAGTTAGAACAATCTCACAGATTTGTAGAGTAAGCTAAGACAGAAATAGTTCTATACTCAACCATCTACACAGCATGCATTTGAAACTCCAATAGCTCCTTCTCCAGCGGAAATTCAGTCCTTCTTTATTATAACAAGAAATAGTTCTTCTTACAACAAGTATTTCTCATAAGCTAGCTAGAAAATTCCCTCTCCTATTTGACTTCACCTACATTTATACATTTACAAAATGATTCTTGGTGTTCCTGCCCCTTGGGATTCCTCACATTTGGTTACAAAAGATTTGTCTTCTAGTGTATGCACTAATTAATAGATAAATACAAAATATTACAATCATAATTTCCCAAGTGTCGATAGGACAAAAAATCACTTAAACGGGCCCAATCAACTCAGCACTTAATTGTTTCCATGCCATGGCATCTGAAACAATAATCTCAAAATCAGCTAGCTCCAAAAATCTGACCGTGACTTCATGTTTAGAATCCTGAGCCTTTATGTCAGCCACCCTTGCTGGAATCACTCGAAGTTGATCTTCTAAAAGGCAGTTACTTACTACAGCTTGAGCAATCATATTTTTTATCACCTTTTCATTTAAGCTTTTCACCAACTGTATGTCGAGTTCATCCTCCTGCATTCTAGCCTGCAATTGCTCCAAGTGTTCTTCATGTGCCGGAAGCACATCTAGCCTTCTTTTGCATGAGGTCTGGCATATGTTATGAGTGGTAAGCACTTTCTTATAAAATTCTAAATATTTGACTATTGTTTTCTTGACTGCCTCTATCAATTTCTTAGCATCTCTATTACTAAAACACATCAGTTCATATTCGAGCTGCAATTTCGTTGGGTCCTTCACTGGTGTGTTTTCTAAAATCTCTTTGGTTGTTTCCAACCATGTCAATCGTCCTTGAATGACCTCTACAGCCTCTTGGCTTCTATCTTTGAACTTCGTAGCTGTGACTGAGATTTCCTACAGTCGAGCTTCAACTTGTCTAACTTTGAAAACCTCTTCCGCGATCTGAACCTGAATTTGATATATTTTCCCCCTGAGTAAGAGAGCATTCTTTGTTAGAGGTTCTAGGTTTGTCTTTTGATCATTTCGGGCCTTCAATAACACTTCCAAAGAACTATTTTAGGCTTCCAGTCCTACAATTCAGACCTCATATTGTTCTGCTTGTTGGTCTACTATAGCTTTATGCGCCTCCATCTCTGCCTTCTTGCTCTCTAATTCTTATTTCTCCCTATCAAGGTTCATGTTTGCTAGCTTCAACTCATCCCACTACTCTACTAAATTTTGGTAGTATTGTTGAATATTTTCATAGTCTGAAAGAGTGGCTTCGTATTTTCTCTTTGATTCCCTGCCCACTCATTCCTCCTTCCTTAAGACTTCTTTCATTTGTACCAATTTATCATTACACTGCTCAAGGGTCTCTGTGAGTTTATCAACATTATGAGAATTTGCATATGCAGTTGCAATGCTCATGGAGGCCAATCCTTTTAGGTCTTCTTCCACATTTCTTACTATTTTCTTCTCCGTTACTGTGGTGATCAGCAGTCGGGTTCCCATTTTCAAAGTCTTCTATGTTTTCCATACAATGGAATTTGTTTTAGGATCAAAGCATATATCTTCCAAGCATGCAACGTCATACTGCTTGGATGGGGTAAATGGCACCAATCCCATTTCAACCATAGGGAGATGACCTTCGGTGAGTATAATGCTTGATGCAGAAGGGAGGATCTCGGGTTTGTCCCGAATAAGGCTTTGTCCTAGGTCCTCATTACCTGGATCTTCCTGATATTCCTTCCTCTATTCTTCCATGACCACCCCTGGGTTTAAGGCTTCTTGAGCTATTGACTTTTCTAATTTTGTAATCTTCTCTAGGATAGCCTCCTCTTTCATTCTCGTTTCTACTTCTTCCTTCTCTTTTCTTACGGCTTTTTCCTCTTGTTTATCTCCTTGTGCTTCCTTTTCTAGAATCATCATTGCTCCTGCTGCTACCCTTCATGCAGTTTATTTTGTTTTTGTTGCAACTTCTTCATCCTATTCCTTTGGCTCTGGATTGTTGCTACTACTGCCTTTAACTCCAGATGTCGAAGTATTCCCTTTCAACGGCTTGTCCAAGGCTGTCATGTTGCAGAAATTTTTGTACTTCTCTTCATCCTTGTCCACATAGTCAGTATATTCAAAATTTACCTTGAGGGTCACCTTATAGGCTACAACCTTACCTTTGGAGTCTTTTCAGTGAAAGATCTTTTCTCCAAAATGGAATATTTCTAGTTCTTTGACAAACTCAAGGGAACTCTTGACTTTAGTGAACCTATAACTCCCCACATAGAATGGTAATGGCAGAAACATAGCACACCCAAGGAATTTGTAAGAATATAACCCCAAAATATATTCCTGGCACTAAGAAAACTAACCCGAATCCCCTTCTATAGAGCCAACCAGAGGAAACCAAGAAAGATTCAGGAACTGTGGAAATCCTTTCAGAAGACATGGACATAGGTGACCTAGATCTTGATAGAATGGAAGCGGCCTGTTCAAATAAAGATCTATCCCTGATCCCCCCTCATTAGGTGTCCCTTCTAGAGAAATCCATCATTCAAGCTAAAAATGCAAGCTCCCTCGGGGTAGTGGTTGAATCCCTCAAAGTCACCGAAGGTAAGAAAAATATGAAGAAAGATAAAAGCGGTAGACCTAGCAATGTCCAATGAATTAGAGCAATAGGTGAACAACTGGTGGCTTCAGAGCAGTATCCAACAATATATGCATCCCTTTCTCCCTCTAATTAACCCCTTCTTGATGCAGATTACAACTTGGAATATCAGAGGCTGTAAAAGCGCTCTTAAAAATCATCTTCTTAAAAGAAGGATTGAAAGAGACAAACCAGGGATAATCTTCCTGCAGGAAATAAAATGCTCGGGAGAAGAACTTGCAAGTATAGCTCAAAAATCATGGAAGGGATGTGATTTGGTTGCAGTAGACACCAGAGGGGCGGCAGGTGGTCTGGGAATCCTTTGGAACCCATGTGAGGTGCATTTACCGGGTTTCCTTGCCACGACATGCACTCTCATAGCTGATTTCCACATTCTTGGTACAAGAATAAGAGGAGTCATTTCCAATGTTTACAGTCCCCCGAGGGTTGAACAGAAACCTGCATTTCTGGAGTCGCTCTCTGACTTAAAATCCCTAGTTAAGGACAAAGCTTGGATTATAGGAGGTGACTTTAACCTGATAAGGAACCTTGACTAAAAAAATGAGGTATTCAGAACCTAAACGCTGCGAGTACTCTCTTTAATAATACTATTAATGATCTTGACCTGATTGATTTCAAAACTTCCAATCGCATATTCACCTAGAACAATAAGCAAACGGGAGACAAAGGGATAGCATGCAGGTTTGACAGATTCCTGCTTTCAGAATCAGTCATGATGGCAGGTGGTAACCTCAAAGCGGTGGTTCTACCAGCGGCAGGGTCGGATCACTAGCCCATAAGTCTGGAATGGGAAAACGTCAGAGTCAACCCTCGCAGACCATTCAGATTCGAGAAATTATGGCTCCTCCAACCGGACTTCCATGAGAAACTCGAGAAATTGTGGGAGAGTTCCCCTCCTATCACAGGCACCCGTATGTATCAATTTCAACCAAAACTTAAATTCCTTTAAGGCCACATCAAGAAATGGAATAAGGAGTCATTCATAAACATTTTCCATGAAAAACATACCTTAGAGATCAAAATTAAGCAACACCAATCTCAAGTAATGATCAACGGTTACTCAAAAGAACTGAGGCTTCAGAAAAAGGCTCTGTTGCAGGACTTCAATCACAGAGAACAACAAGAGGAATTCTATTGGAACCAGAAGTCTATATTAAATGGCTTCAGGAAGGAGAACGAACTACCAGTTTTTTCCACAAAGCGGCCATTCAACACAGACAGGGAAATAGGATGGATAGACTGAAGAAGGAGGATGGGAGCATTACCAAATCCCAAGAAGAACTGCAGACCACCCTAAACTCTTATTTCGCCAAGCTCCTACAGGAACCGGATAGAGATAGGGAGGAAGCCCAAAGAGAGGTGTTAAGTCACATTCCCAAGATCATCACGGAGGATCATAACCAAATACTCAGAAAGGCCATCAAGATGGTGGAGGTAGAAAATGTTGTTAAACAAATGGCTAAAGATAAATCACCAGGCCCAGATGGTTTTACCACAAACTTCTTCCACGCTGGCTGGGATTGGCTGAAAGAAGAAATTTGGGCCTTGGTGGAGGACTCCAGGAAATCTGAGAGTGTTCTCAGAGCTCTCAACTCGACTTTCTTAACTCTCATCCCAAAATAAAGTGGAACAGAGGACCCAAGCAAACTAAGACCGATCGACCTGTGTAATGTTATCTACAAAATCATTTCCAAGGTTATAGCTAACCCTCTTAAAACTCTCCTACCTCTTATTATTTCTCCGGAACAGGTAGGGTTTGTGGAAGGAAGACAAATATTGGATGGCATTATTCTGGTCCATGAAACTATCCATTACCTCAAAGCAATGAGGACTCCGGGTATGCTCTTGAAACTTGACCTCTCCAAAGCTTATGATAAATTAAATTGGAAATTCTTGGCAGGTATTCTGAAAGCTTTTGGTTTTGCGGAGGAATGGACTAACTGGATCATGAATATGGTATCCTTTGCCTTTTTCTCAATATTGGTTAATGGATCCCCATCGAGTCACTTCAACGTGTCTCGAGGTATTAAACAGGGGATCCCCTATCTCCTTTCCTCTTCATAATTACGACGGAAGGGCTAGGAAGGATGCTCAAGAACATGAGAGCAACGAACAAAATTCAAGGATTATCCCTAACAGACGGGATGGACCCACAAACCCATCAACATTTTGTGGGCAATAACATGCCGATGGGCCCCTCCTCAGTGCATGAAGCCAAGGGAATTAAAGAGTGTTTGAACACCTTTCTGGAAGCTAGCGGCCTAGAAATCAACAAGGAAAAATCCCATACCTACTCCTTCAATACTCCTAGGATCACTAAGAGAAATATCCTTAGAATATTGGAGTTTTCGGAAGGCAACCTCCCCTCAAAGTATCTCAGAGCGCCTATGGCAGAATCGACTATCAAACAAATTTCCTGGAAAGCAATGGTGGACAAAATTAACAAAAAGCTCAGTCTCTGGACTTTCAGAGCCCTCAATTTCTCGTGCAGACTAATCCTGGTAAAATATGTTCTTCAGGATATGCCCATTTATCTCTTCTCAGTGCTGGCAGCCCCGAAATCCATCATTAAGCAAATCAGTAATATTCAGAGGAACTTCCTATGGGGAGGAACGGAAGGCAATAGAAAATGGCCTCTTGTGGACTGGAAAACCATTTACACCCTGAAAGCTGTGGGGGGATTGGGGCTAAGAGAACCTCTTGATAACAATAAAGTTATGAGTGCAAAAATTTGGTGGAGATGGGTGAATTATGAGGATGAACCGTGGGCCAAACTGTGGCATCTGAAATATGCACCCCAATGGCCCCAGCAGTCCCTGGTTCGATTTGGAGAAAACCTCCCAGGCTCCAACATCTGGAAGACTGCCCAAGAAAACAGGGGCTTAGTCCAAAAGCATAGCTTTTGGGAAGTTCAAAATGGACAAAATGCTAGATTTGCAAGTGAAGCGTTGAACCAGGAACCAGTGATCTCTTGTGGGGAAGGTGCCCCATTGCTATGCACCTTTCTCTATAATAACTCCCTTGAAAAGGTGGTGGAGTTCTGGGACAATGGCAACGAAGACCAGATGTTCAGGAGGTTGAAGGAAAGAATTTGGTGGCAAGGAAAAGCTCCCGAAGAGGATATCGAAGACTTTTTTACGAAGCTCTATAAGAAAAGAATAACCAAGAATGAGGACCCAGATAAGCTAAGATGGGGTTACGCCAATTTAGGCAACTTTAATAGCAAAGAATCCCTAGGACTGCTAACAAGAACTCAAAACCTAGTACCAGATGCCAAGTGGGGAAAAATTTGGACTAGAGGCTGGTGGCCCAAGATCTCTGTCTTCTGTTGGCTAGTTATTAAACGTCGCATCCTAACTTGGGATAACCTACAGATCAGGGGATTCCAAGGTTCGTCTCGGTGGTGCATGTGCGAAGAGAATAACGAGTCCATAAATAACCTGCTAGATGAATGTAGAGTCGCAGACTCCTTATGGGAGAAAGGGGCGATAATCTTCAGGAAAAACCACCGGCACAGGGGGCGACCGGATATCACTATAGCTGACTGGCCTATTAACAGTTTTAAAAACAAAATTGTGAACTACCTTTGGGAACTTCTACCAGGTTTTACACTATGGGAAACTTGAAAAACCTGAAACAAACAGACCTTTGAGAACAAAGCTAGAAAACAAGAGGAGATATGGAACTCTATAATAGCTCACCTGAAAGAAACCATCTCTCTGCAACAATGGATGCAGGAGGAATATTATGTTGAAGCAAATGAGAGAATTATACTGTATGATTTAGGGATTGGGGAATTTCCTCCCAACAACTCGATAGCTCACTCAACTCTTGTGCCTGTTTCTAGCCTGAAATCCTGGCATGCTCCTCTAGCTGGGTCTTTTAAGCTCAATGTGGATGGAGTGGCTAAAGGTAACCCGGGGCCCGTCGGATATGGTGGCGCTATCAGAATTCTGAAGGGAGAAATCATCAGTTTGTTCTGGGGTTCTATAGTAATCAACACGAACAACATGGCTGAGCTTGAAGGTTTGATCAACGGCTTGAAATGGGGAGTGCAAACAGGGAAAATGCCTCTGGTGGTGTAGGGGGACTCTCATATCATCATCAACCTAGCTCGCAGACTTCAATCGAGAGCCTCAATGACCCAAGTCTCAAAGAATTGGAGATGGGAGGGCACGTTAAGCATCCTTAGGCAAATCCTTACAAGCGAGGAAGCCATTATGTTGTTGCACGTAATACGGGAAGGAAACAAGGTGGCGAATGTCATGGTGAACATGGGGGTGGAGAGAAGTATGTCTTTCCATGCAGAGCAAGGCGAGGATAGTGGAAAAACCCAACAAATCTGGCATCGATGCTTGAAGTTGGCGGAAGATGATGTGGTGGGCAGTGGCAACATGTACCACATGATGCATGCGAACGATAGATGGCACATAACCTTAAAGGGAAGGCAAACACATAGCGTGTCGACACCAGGGAGCGGGCCCATGAATGTTACGTTGGAAAACATGGAAAGCTATGAAAGTTTTCGATCGACAGGCGCGGCATGCCTAAACACACAGTAATGCATGCCTAAACACGCGGCTTCAGTACGGCTCACATGGAGGCTGCGTAAGGTCAGTTCGAGTCAGGGATTTGGGCTCGGCTTTATATCAGATGTCAGGGGCTCTTTGATGCCCGATCTGTGGGAAGTGAGGAGGGAAGGATGAGCAGGTAATGTGCTCACATCTAAAGTGGATGGAATGATAAATATGGTGGAGGCCCATATCATCTAGCCCCCTGCGAAACCAAAGGTGGCGAATCAGTCGCACACGGTGAGAGATCTGATCGAGGGTGGGGAGTGGCAAATAATTATGGTGAGCATGTGTAGAGTTAAGGGGAATGTCTGTGGTAGGGATATTTTGGTGGAGGAAGGCCTTATTTATATGGATTCAGAGGAATGCAAGGCCTCAAACAAGGCTATGTTTATGCTTCTGCTTCTGCCTAGTGGTCGCCTGTGTGCTTTCACCATGTCGTGATTATGGAGGGCCCGAACCAAAGCGAGAGGCCCCAACAGGGACATAAGCTTCAGCAGTGCTACCACCAGTGATGCGGATGACTCGACGCCCCCCAGTAGAGGTGTCCCGGCTGCTACTCCCTTGAATTGGGGCGACCAATACATGGCGGAAACGCCCACGACCATTGAGGAGTTCATCGCCACTATGGAAATCGACCTCCTCTGGGAGTTTGAGGCCATGATGGGATTCCCTCTACTCCCCAACCCCCTTTGTACTGCACGTATCCTGCTTTACCAGGATATTCAAGCAAAAATCCAGATTGCCCAAGGCATCTGTGACTCTCCGGATACAATTCGACGCGGTCAGCAAGAGAGTGCTACGGGGTTTCGATTCTTGGAGAAGATAGCTCAGAATTTGCTGGTCAGCCCTGGTCCTGACACCACCACCACGATGAATTCTCCTGTAAGCACCATGTCAGCCCCCCGGGAGGATCAGTTCCAATCCCCCCACAGTGAGGCCAGAAGCTAGTATGGTTCTCGTAGCGAGGGAATCTCTCCAGTGGGGTCCCGTATCTATTTGGTTTTCTGTTAATTACCGCTTGCTGCCTGTGTCAAGGCTGTTTCTTTTTGCTTAGTTTGGTTCTCGTTGGTTGTCTATTAAGCTCTCGGGAGGATAATTAAACTGGCCAAAGTTCTGTTTTGGGTAATCTTCTGTGGGGAAGCCTTTGCTTCAAGGATGTAAGGAACCATATTTTGTTTTTCTCAAACGGGACAAGCCTTAACAAGCCTGGTCTCTATTTTGTTGGGGGTCATGATCCAAAGACCTCATGTATATCCCTTCTCTGTAACTTTTTTGTATTATAATAGATATGTTCAACTTACTTAAAAAAAATGGCAGAAACACAGCCTTCTTCAGCTCAAACAAGTGACTTCCAAAACCATCTAGAAAAACTACCTAACAACTTCCTTGTGAACTATATAATCTATTGCGTACCTAGGCAGTAATGAGGGTGCTTTAGTTCCTCCATACATCCTCAGATATGTACCTTCTTCAGAGAAGAAGTAGTCCCCATATTCCTTGATTGACTCTAGAGCTCCCTTAGATAAGCATGGATCTTCCTCTAAGAAAATCAGCTGATATAGGGGAATTAATAATTCTTCACATTTCAATTTGTAGTGATTATTATATTTGTGTGTTCCCAGTATCTGGTAAGCTGAATATATAGGAGCTTTCCCTCCATTCCAAGCACACTTTATACTTTCAAACCGGTGGCGGTAAAGTATACAGTCCACTAAGTAGGAGGCCATATAGAACTCTGATTTGCTTTGTTGCAAACCCTCTTTGGCTACTTTGATAGATTTAGCTAAGTTCCTAGCTACTATGTCTGCCCAGCTGAATATTGTTCCTTTCATGGCTACATAGTAGAGCAGTGGGATCCATCCAAAATTATAAAACTTCACATCATCTCTGTTGTAAATCGTGCTCAACATCAGCACTATCACTTTGAATGGGGTCCGTAGATGAGCAGTCTCATACTCCCCAGATCGTTTGTGTCTAAAGGTATTTCCCTCAACCACCATCATCCTTGTTGTGGCTGTGTAATCAAGATTTAAGCTCCTAACCCACTTCGTTTTCATGCTAATTTTTTTCTTTGGGAAGTTGTATGTTGTTGATATAAACACAGGTTCGAAGGATGCAAATCCTTTGCTCTCCTCATCGTTCAGCATCATCCTGGTCACATCCACTCTAGGTAGAATCCATTCGATGACTTCTGCACAAGGGAAAATTTCTGGTCTAGTGGCCACCTTAGTGATTCCAGATCTTAGTATGTTGTTATAGAGGGCTAGGTCTTCCAACCTTGCCTCTAGAACCCTCTTTTCCACCATCATCTGATAGAGTTAACCCCACTGAATTCAGGTTCAGCTCCGGTGATGGCCTTTGTATCCTCATATATGATCTCTACCCTTGGTACGAGTGCAACTTCTGCATCTGAATCATAATCGACGATCTTAGCTTTCTTTTTACCTCTCTTCGTCATGCTGTCTGGTATGAGTGGTAGTTGCAATAACACAAAAAATGTCTTACTGTTTACATCATAGAACTAACTAACATAGAAAATGTCGTAGTGGTTACATCGTAAAACAAACTTCTAAGGGGTTCACGGCCCACAACGAATGCTTCAAGGATTGGCAATGAGGATGCCCTAGGTTCAGACCATCAGGATCAAAATTACAAGACCAAAAAATACAACACTGAAACCTACAGGGTCGGCTCACAATGAAGAAACCATGGATTTTACAAATGCCCAAGGGCGAGACACAAGTCAGCTCCATGCCAGCGAAAAACTCAGGCCTCTGGAGACTCATCATGACTTAACAGATTGTGGGAGAAAAATGCCTCTGAACGTACTAGTGAGGCTCTGAGAGCAAGTAGAGTGACAGGGGGCGAGTTTGGGACTTGAAATGAAACCTAAAATTACAAGGGGAAAACCCTATTTAAAACCAAAAAAAAACTACTCACCCCTTCTTGGGCAAACCACAACTGAGAGCTCGGAAAACACGTTTAAATCACGAAATAGTAGGCACACGAAAAACCTACCTGGCAGGAGGCCTTGATGGACACACAATTGCGGATACTTGGCCTGATTGAACCACGTGAGCTCCAACTAATTTTTCCACCAATCGTGCAAATTCTCGAACAGGATAAGTCACACTAACAACTCCCAATTACCCACCGTAAAAAAAAGAGTGGTAACAACCCCTTTCCAATGGCGTATAAATAGGTTTTCATGGGTAAACCATAAAGGCGTTAGGTAAAACATCAAAAAACCAAATGCACGGGACAAAACGTTGTTGGCGCCAAACATAGTGCATCGGGTGACTACGGATAAGTCAAAAGGAGAATAGCCCCGATAATGGCAGCTCGATAAACCTCAACACAGCCACAACCGTCGACTTAAGACTCAACAGTGTGCCCGCATTTCTTCTGTGGCTCGGCAGTCAAAATAATGTCGGAAAGGAAATCAAGACTACAGTCATCGTAGTGGTTCTAAGACTCAAAATTCTCCACCAAAGTGGGCCTGGTTAGGATTAGGTCATCGACGAGGAAACTCCTCCGCTGTTGCGGCAGCAAAAAGGAAAGGCATCCGCCGCCGCGGGTCTAAAAAAATCAGAATAGGTTCTGATAATAGATTTGCGAGCTTCCCCATCGTAGTGGCTCCAAGACTCAAACTTCTCCAGCAAAGTGGGCTTGATGAGGATCGGGTCATCGACGAGGAAACTTGCATGGTTTGACCGACAAGCCGCACAAGGGAATTCGGGCATTTTCTCAAGTTCCAAGTCGATAGTTGCGGTTGTTTTGAGATGTTAGAGCCACCTTTGTCAGGGTTGTTGTCATATTGACTAATTTATTTTACCTGTGAATACTTATTTATACGCTATTGGAAACATTTTTACCAATATAGAGAGTGTGCTTTTGACCTGCTATAGTGGAAAGTTTGTCAAGTTCCAAGCTGCTACGGCGGACGGCTTTTTGTTTCAAGCCGCAACGATGGGTGATGTTTGAGTTTACATATCAAAAAGGCTTCTGATGTATTTTCATCCTGCTACAGTGGACGATTCATTAACTTCGAGCCGCTACGACGGACAGTTCGTTCACTTTGGGCCTCTATGGCGGATGAAACTTCAGTTTAAATATTAGGATGGTTCCCAATCTTTTTCTGCGACAACGAAAGGTTTTTCAAGTTGTGCCAGCTATGGTGGCTGAATTTTCATTTTGATTTCATCTAACTTCCAGGAGCCGCAACGTTGGGGGGTTTCTTCGTTTCAACTGTCATCAGGTAAGGTTTATCTATCGCGTCGGAAAACGTTTTAGTTCTCTGCCGCAACGGCAAGCGCGCTTCCAAGTTTGTTTCAGAATGTTTTCTGATTTGTTTTGAGACCCACCACGGCAGATGTTGTTGCCTCTATGGCAAAAAAAGTTTCTCGTCGATGACTCGAACTTCATCAGGTCCGCTATGGCAAATAATTTTTAGTCTCAAAACCGCTACTATGGCTGACATCACGTTTTCCTCGCTGATGTGTTTTTGGACTGCCAAGCCGTAAAAGGAATGCAGACGCATTTAAAGGTTTGGAGTCGACGGTTGCGGCTAGATTGGAATGTTTGGGTCGTCGTTGATGGGGTCATTCCCATGTTGACTTGTCCTCTCCGACCCGACATGCTTACATTTGGCACCAATGACATTTTCCTACGCATGTGGTTTTAGCTTTGGATGCCTATTTATTCACCTTTGGGAAAAGGTTTTCACCATTGTGTTTTATGGAGAGGGTTTGAAATTTTTGTGCGATTTATCCCGTTCAAGGCTTCGTGGGATTGGTGGAGATCACCTGTGGAGCTCACGTGGTGCATCCTTACCGAGTATCTATCGACCGCGTGTCTATCCTCCTGCCTTCTAAGTAGGTTTTGAGTTATTCCCTTTTCTGTTGGTTGATTCAGGTTGAGTTGCAAGTTCTACAAGTGTTGGTACATCATACGAAGGGGAGTAGGTATTTTGCTTTGTTAGGTTTAAATAAGGTCCTCCCCATGCATTTTTAGGTTAAATCCATCTTTAGGAAATTCTCAACCTAGCTGAGGCCACCTCACCTGCTCGCAAAGCCCTGATTTTTTCACCCAGTCCATTTAGAGGCGTTTCGCTCGCAAAACCTGTTAGACCTCAACGAATCTTCTGAAAACTGAGTGTTACGCTGTCATGAACCAGATCTATGTCTCACCTTTAGGCATTTGTGAAAGCCGCATTTTCCTTAATTCACACAGAATCGTTGGTTTTGGGATTTGTATTTTTCGGCCGTGGGATATTGGGCATGGTCGTTTTAACCTAGGGAATCGTTGCCCTGTGTTTCGAAGCGTGGCCTTTGGGCCAAGAACCATTCAATGTTTGGGTGTCTAAGTGCGGAAGAGCCTTGTGGTCGTTAGGGTATTTTCTCCTAGAGTGCAGAAGTCGAGGCTCTCCCGCTCCAAGATTTTATTACTTGAGTAGTGACCTTACTAACCTGCATCGTTTGTCTTGACACAATTGCCGAAGATAGCAGGGTAATGTAAAACATTGAGGATTGTTTTAAATAGTTTGTTCAGTATATCATATATGTTTGTTTTCATTCTTTCACTCAAATGAATTAGTTATTTTATGATGTAAACACTAAGGCATCTCTTTGTTTTCATAGTTACAGCTCATTCTAGACACCATGACAAAGAGACGTAAAAAGAAAGCTAAGATCGTCGATTATGACTCAGATGCAGAGGTTACAGAGGTTGCACCCATACCGAGGTTAAAGATCATATATGAGGATACAAAGGCCATCACCGGAGCATAACGCGAGTTCAGATGGGGGAAAATCTATCACATGATGGTATAAAAGAAGGTCCCAGAGGCAGGGTTGGAAGACCTCGTCCTATACGACAATATCCTGTGATCTGGGATCACTAAGGTGGATACTAGGCATGAAATTTTCCCTTGTGAATAAGTCATCGGGTGGATCTTGCCTAGAGTAGATACCACAAGGATGATGATGAATGATGAGGAAAACAGGGGAGTTGCATATTTTGCGCCTGCATTTATATCAGCATCCTACAGCTTGCCAGAGAAATAAATCAGCGTGACAACGGAGTGGGTGAAAATCCTGAAGCTTGATTATACAGCCACAACAAAGATGACGGTGGTTGAGGGAAAAACATTCAGACACAAGCAATCGGGGGAGTACGAGACGACCCATTTATGGACCCCTTTCAGAGTGATAGCACTGATGCTGAGTAAGATTCATGGCAGAGTTGATGGGAGGTTTTACAATTTTGGATGGATCCCACTACTATACTATGTAGCTATGAAAGGGACAATTTTTAATTGGGTAAACATAGTATCCAAGAACTTAGCTAAGTGCATCAAAGCATCCCAGGAAGGCTTGAAGCAAAGCAAATTAGAGTTCTATATGTCTTCCTTCTTAGTGCACTACATCCTCTACCGCCATCGGTTCGAAAAACTAAACTACATTTGGAAAGGGGGTAAAGCCCCTATATACTCAGCTTACCAGATACTAGGGGTTCATAAGTATCATAATCACTACCAAATGATATGTGAAGAATTCTTGAGGCCCCTATATTAGTTGATTTTCTTAGAAGAATGTCCATGCTTATCTGAGGGAGCTTTAGAGTACATCAAGGAATATGGGGATTACTGCTAATCAGAAGAAGGTACATATATAAGGGTGTATGGGGGAACCAAAGCTCCCTCATTGCTTCCCAGATACATGACTTATGACATAGTGCATAAGGAAGTTGTTAGACAACTTTTTCTGGATGGTTTCGAAAGTCATTTATTTGAGTTAAAGAAGCTTGTGTTCTCACCAGTGTCATTCTATGTGGGAAGCTATAAATTTGCCAAGGTCAAGAGTGCTCCAGAGTTCATCAAGGAACTGGACATCTTCCACTTCGGAGAAAAGATATTCCACCAAAATGACTCCCAGGGTAAGGTGGCATCCTATAAGGCAGCTCTGAAGGTGAACTATGAATATACAGACTATGTGGATAAAGATGAACAGGTATACAGGAATCTTTATAACATGACCACTTTGAGCAAGCGATTGAAAGGGAAGACCTCTGGAGTTAAAGGGAGTAGCAACAACAACCCAAAACTGAAAGAACAAGATGAATAAGCTGCAAAGAAGGCTAAAGAATAGACTGCTCGCAGATTGGAAGTAGGAGCAAAGAAGTTGTTGGCGGAAGAAGCACAGAGAGACAAAGAAGAAGAAGAAGCCACTAAGAAAAAGAATGAGGAGGCTATTATAGGAGAGATTGTAGAAAATAGAGAAGTCGATAGCTCAGGAAGCATTAAACCCAGGGGTGACCAAAAAAGAATAGGGGAAGGGAGATCCGGAAGATTTGGGTAATGAAGACCCAGGACAAAGCCCTATTTGGGACAATCCCTAGAGCCTACCTGCCACATCAGAGAGTATACTGACCGGAGGACATCTTCCTATGGTCGAAATGGGGTTGGTGCCATTCACCCCATCCAAGCAGTATGATGTTGCAAGCTTGGAAGATATACACTTTGATCCTAAAACAATGTTTTTCATATGGAAGACTAAGAAGACTTTAAAGATAGGAACCCAGCCACCAATCACCACAGTGACTGAGAAGACAGTCATGAAGAATGTAAAAGAAGAGCCAAAATGATTGGCTTCCATGGGCATTGCCACTGCATATGTAAATGCTCATAATGTGGATAATCTCACATAAACCCTTGAGCAATATAAGGGAAAGATGGCGGAAATGAAAGAGGTTCTAAGGAAGAAGGAAAGAGTAGATCAGGATTCAAACAGAAAGTATGAAGCCACTCTTTCCGACTATGAAAAACTTCAACAAGACTATCAAACTCTAGGACAGGAGTGGGATGCATTGAAGTTAGCAAACATGCACCTAGAAAAGGAGAAGCAGGAGTTGGGAATAAAGATTGCAAAGATGGAGGCGCAAAAGTCTATAGCTAGCCTGCAAGCAAAGTAGTATGAAGCGTGGATTGCGGAACTAGAAGCACGAAATAGTTCCCTGGAAGTATTGCTAAAGGAATCCAATGAACAAAAGATAGACCTCACACCTCTAACAAATCATGCTCTCATGCTTAGGGGTAAAATATATCATATGCAGGTTCATATCGCGGAGGAGGTCTTGAAGGTCAGACAAGTAGAAGCTCGACTGGAAGAAATCTCAGTCATAGCTACTCAGTTCAAAGACAAAACTCAGAATGTCATAGAAATCATTCAAGGACAATTGTCATGGTTGGAAACAACCAAGGAGCCTCTGGATAACACACCAGTCAAGGACTCGGAGAGAGTGCAGCTTGAATATGAACTGATAGGTTTCAGCAATAGAGCTACTGAGAAGTTAATAGGGGCAGTCAGGAAAACAAAGGACCAATGCATGGAGTTTTGCAAGAAAGTACTTACAAATTATAACAGATGCCAAACATCATCAGAGAAAAGGTTAGATGAACTTCCAGCGCATGAAGAACATTTGAAACAATTGCATGCTAGGTTGCAGGAGGAGGAATTGGGAATACAGTTGATTAAGAGCTTAGACCAAAAAGTAATCAAAAGTGTAACTGCTCAAGCAGCAATTAGTAACTGTCTATTGGAGGATCAACTTCGAGTGCTTCCAGCGAGAATGGCTAACATAAAGGCTCAGGCTTCCAAGCATGAATTCACTATCAGGTTTTTGGAGCCAGCAGACTTTGAGGTAATAGTTACGGATGCTATGGCATGGAAGCAGTTTATTAATGAGTTGTCGGGTCCACTTAAAATGCTTTGTCCTATTTACACGTGGGAAATCATTTTTGCAATATTTTGTATTTATGTCTCAATTAGTGAGCACACTAGAATATTTATGTCTTGATATTTTGTATTTTGTATTTATGTCATTGCACTTACCATTGGAATCCATATTGTATTGTAATTGATATGGATTTGTCATTTTTTTATGCAATTCTTCTAATTATATTGGTATCTTAAATAAATAATGATCACTTACTTTCAAATATAACAAATATAGCATCAATATTCTATAAATTATAAATATAGCTAGTCTTGTAAGATACACTAATTTTGTTAATTATCAATTTGATATTATTTGAAAATAGACAAATATAGCATCTTTACTCTATAACATGTTTACTTCAAAATGTACCAAAATTGATATACCCCAACCACTTGAGAAATAATTATATGCTAGATCATCGTCATATTTCAAGTATGAGAAATCAAAATCAATTGTCATATCAACCAACACATCAATGACATGCGCAACACCAATTTACATCAACCCCAAGATCTTAACAAATGTGTTCAATTTGAAGGAGTGATGCCCTCATCCTATAAAAAAAAATGAAGTGTATAGTTGAAAAGATTGCATTTAGATGCAATCAACATAGAGACTTACAAGTATTTATCTTTTGTCAAAGATGTTGACCTTCGAACAAATCATGTCGTATGTTCAAGTCTGGAATTAATGGCATTGTTGGACTTGTATTTGATAATGTTGGTACCAAAATTTTATCTGCAATAGCTATATTTGACGATGGTCCGTGTTGTCGTAGCTTGAATGTATCGTTGACTTCAACATTTGATGTCGTTGTATCAACCAACAATGAGCTACTAATTCTGGTGTTGTTGCTCTGTGGTAGTGGGTTGAATGTATTGTTCACTAGTAATTCTGGTCTTGAATTGCCAACCAATAATGAGCTATCCTCAACAACACTATTGTTAAATAATTGAATTCAACAACTTTGAATAGATTGAGACATGGATCGCTCAATTGTAACAATAATCACAAAAATAATTAGATTTAGGCATTGGGTTCAGTCATGTACCTTATTTCAAATGAATTAAAATTTCAAGTTATATTGAAATATCTCTATTGTATGGAACAGAGCATTGCACTATATATGATCTATGCTCGACATTTCTTTGTTTTTGAGAATAAATCTCCATTTGCTCATCCATGCTTTTCCTTTTTTCGCGAACTCGTCCAACCCTTTGAAATTCTATTGCATCTTTTTTTGAAAGCAGTGCTTGACCATGTTGTCTTTTTTTATTAAGATGGATCAAAAAGATATGATGTCTATATTTAGTGATCTTAGATGGAGTTATAGTACAATCAAATATTTTATTTCACTCTTTACCTTCACTTGACACTAGGGTGTTAAGTCTGCGTGCATGGCCCAAACTTGTAGGTGTTATATTTAACAAACCCCTAAGTGTTTGTTGAGTTGATGAAATAAGATATCTCATTTCATCAGCCTCAGACATGGCATTATCTTGTCCTGTAGTTGGGAAATCAACATGATCTGATAAATTACCATCAGGAGATTCAAAGCTTGGATGAAGCTCTGCTTCGATTTCTGGGATTAAATAAACTCGTTCATTTAAATCAACTAGAAATCTAGGCCTCTGATTCATAACGCTAGAAACATTTGGTGATACATGCTCACCAAAAACAATGTTTCCTACCACCATTCCAACCTTTATTACATGTTTACAAAGATTGCCATTCAAATCCCAATCACAACCACAGAATTTTTTTTTGGAACTTCTATATATGACCTTATACCAGGTATCACGAGTATTGTTATTCTGGTTACGAACCCAATATTCATTATTATTATTTTCATCACATACGCATTCTTCATCTGGGATTTCATTTTCTCTGCGCTTGCTTCTAGCCAGTTGTTCACGAGATTTTCTAGGCCGTAAAATACCATCTTCCTTTAAATGTTGCATATGGATGTAATAAGGTTCCACATTTTCCAACAACACATGAATGCACCAGTCAACCTGCCTGTGGCATGCATTGTTCTTCTCATCAAGGTACATTTGTTTTAGGTACCTATGGTATGACTCAATCGCATTATTTGTGTCTTTATTTGAATGTGGAAACTTTCTATAAGATTTCACCCACATATCTAGAAAATGAAGGGGGTTAGAGACAATGCTGAGACTAAAAATAGTGCAGTAGAGAAATATAATATAATCATGGCACACCTACAAAAAATGCTTACAAATTTTGTTGTTGTCTAGCCAGGTGGTTTTGAAATACCCCAAAAACTTTTCTTCATCTTGGAATTCTTCAAGGATCTTTGCGACTGCTTTTTGTACCGAGAAATCATACTTACATGAATGCATTATTTCTCCTACAGCATGAAAAATTGGGACTCTTTTTTCCTTTCCACTAAATTTTCTTAAAACATTCTTCATCAATGCACGACGAACATGCCATACGCATAATAATATTGATGATTTAGTTAAACACCTATAATGGAATTGTACTAAAAGAGATTAATGCATGTATATAAATACTGAAACATTATTCATATCTCCCCATCCCTTATGAAAATATTTAAGAAAATCACCTTAAAGCCTCAATCTTGGCTGCAGCATCATCTGTAATAAAAGCATGAACTTGCCAATCTAGACGTTCTTTCATTACGATCTCAAATAATGTTGATAACCATTTTTTAATATCCCCTGTAGTATTACATGATGAAATAACCCAAGCTATTGGGACACCATTTTAGTGCTTGTCGAAAACCATCAATGCATAAAGTTGGTACTGCATTACAAACAACACATAATTATATTTAAAGTCCACACATATGAAATCATTTTAATAAATATAATTATATGAGATCCACGAGAAATTTGTACTCACCCCATATTTGTTCGTGTTGAATGTAGAGTCCATGGATATAACATTATTTTGTGAGTATTTCAGCATCATTGATCGCATCCAACTTGTTTGTATACCAATGATAAATGGAATTTTTTGCATGACATCCTGTTTTTGGTAGAAAAAAAACTTATCTAAAAACTGATTGTACCAACAATCCACACTAGTTGGGTCACTTTGGTCCTTCACATATTCTTGTCTTTTTACATCATTGTACATGTTTAAAATATCTTGTCATGTTGCCAAGGCATCTCAAGCTATACCTGTAAACAATGGTCCAGCTTCATGCTCCACGTCATGAATTAATTCATCCCATATCATTGTGACGTTAAAACCAGCTTCAACCATTTCTTTTACTTTGGCTCGCATATTATCCATTAGATGTGGTGCATAATTAAAAGTTTGAGGCCTACCAACTGCATCCTTCCCATGACACACAACACCAGATTTATCAATATGCCTACATGTTGTATATGTAATAACAACATCATTTGTTCTAAGGCAGAGTCAACGCACAATGAAGTGGTACTTGCAACCAACTTTAATGCTTTGTCGCAAACTATGTTTCTTCATTGTAGTTTGAAGTCCAGTTGTTGTAATCCTATCATCCCGGACTTTACGAGTGGAATCTGGACCATATGCACAACAATACCTATCATATATATTTAAACTAGATTAAAAATATAGATGCATGTTTTTATCGATTATCTCGAATGATAAAATAAAAAAAGTATATAAGCATGTTTCACACAATCAAATATGAGTAACTATAAAGACTCACATAGCATACTCCAAATATGTGTCAAATTGGATTTTTTCAATCTCCTCGACTTTTCGAGTTCGGCGAGTATGAACAACAAATTGAGTCGGGGAAGTTTCTCTCTCTTGCTCTCCTTTAACAAAGTCTTGAAGTCTACAGTATGGAATAATTGCAACTTGGTCCCCCCATATTTCCATCCATGTCAAATCTTCAGTGGAAAACTCTACCATATCTTCTAGATCTTCAACTTCCAACTTATTAATCTCCTCCCACTTTCCCATTATAAAACCTCTACACAATCACATACAAAAATAAAATCCTTATAAAGTATTATACTATGACTTAGAAAATAATTAGTTAAAAGGTATATAAACAAAGTAGGGGATAACTAGAAGTGATATCTTCAAAAAGCTCTCAATCCAAGTGTAGATACAATACTTCATATAGGTACTTATGCTTTATCAAGGCGGAGATCCGGACGAGGCAGAGTTTCAGGTCGGGGCAGAGATCCAACCCAGATAGAGTTCCAGCCCAGGCATAGTTCCAGCCGGAGCACAGCTCCAACAGGGGATTCATACCACTGAGGTGAAATATCTAATCATTTTGATCCATAAGTGTGGCATGGGTCTCCCACTACAAGACACTAAACACTCAGCCTCAAGTGAAAATTTTATGAGGTATTATATTAGTGTACACAACCTTCCCAAATTGGATGGATGAGGAGGATAGTATCACACTGATAGTAGTGTTTACTACGATTGTACTCAAGAGAGCCATCCATAAACTACAAGTGGAAAAATTCCCAAGATCTAATGGATTCCCCGTAGAATTTTTTTCAAGTCTTCTATGAATTCATTCAATAATTGGTTGATAAAATAAGCTCATTGGAAATGGCTAAAACAGATGTTGCGTTGATAGCACAACTAGATGAAGCCTAGGAAGAATGAAAAACATTTAAGGTCAAGGATTTCATAGAAAAAGGATTGAGGTCACCCCTCCTACCATCATAATATTAGATGTGGGATAGTTAGACACTCTTGGGATACAACATAAAATAATATAGTTTCTAAAAGGGGTGGAATATCGCAAGGCTAAGCATAAGGAGGTTACAAAATAAGCCAGTAGGTCATAAGCATGGTAGATAAGATGAAATCACATTGGAACAAGTAGGGCTATAATCTAAATGATGCATTGAAAACCCTAGCAAATGTAAAAGTATAATTGGCCAACATTTAGGACATGCGCACATGGTAGGAAAAGAATGAAGATACCCTGGAACATATCAAAATGAAAAAGAATATGGAGGCCATTAAGAATAACATATGGGAAGTGTTAATGAATATATTCCCAAAATCATAAATAACTTGTGCTATTACATCGAATTTTAAAAACTCTATGCACAAGTTAGGAAATATTTAGATGAGGTGAAGGATGGCTTTGAACACTCAGGTGGTTATTGTTGTCATCAAGGTTATTGATGTTTAAACCACACAACAAAGCTTAGGGCCCAAACCTAAATCCACAACAAAGCTTAGGGCCCAAACCTAAATCCACAACAAATCTTAGGTTTCAAACATAAATCTAATAGGCACCCAAGTTCCATTTTAGAGGCGAAATATGTTGAGGGGAAACAAGTAAAAAAAACACAGAGGACAAGAGAAAATATGAGAGAATTGAAGGGAATATACATGAGAGAAAATAACAAGTATATACTAATAGGTTTACAAATAAGGCACTTACAGCCTCTCCGATCAATTCTATGTTTATATGGGAAAATTTATTTCAAAAAATTGTTATATTGATATTATCACAATGTTATTATGTATTCAAAAATAACCATTTGGGAATTATCCTATTGCAGTCTTTAAACTAACTCTAAATCCCAGATCTCTCAGTGTTGAGAGGTTTGCAACATGAGTTTTTCTATCTTGGTAATGAGTTATAACGTGAAATTATTAGCTGAAAATGGTACATAAATAATGCAGACGCATTAGGTTCAATAATGATTTCTTTCAACCCACTACCTGCGGTCTAGGCAGACCAAACATATCACACAGTTTTACACCATAAAAAATAGATATAAAGGATGCAGCTATAAAGAAAGTTGTACAAAAAAAATCCTGCAGCTTAACTGCTATTTCCATTCTGGCTGTGTCTTATAATAAAATGCCATAACATCAAAATTTAACAAACTACTAAGCTTTGCATATTTCATTCAAAATCGTTGGACTTCACCCAAAACAGAGTTCTTCAATGCAAAATAATGTTTAATTTTAATCTCTTTGGACCTTTGGGTTTAACGTTCACTTGTTAAACCTACCACATTTAACTAATTTCTCATCTCTCCTCATTCATTTATATGGAAATTGTTTATTTTCCATTATATTTTCAATGTCAAGTGATTGTGTTGGAATTTTTTTTAGTATAATTATTCTCATAGTTGTTTTGAGAGTGCAATTTGCTAATCTGATTTGCATAAGAACTATAAATATGTTGTCATGTAATGAGACCATGAATCTACTAATTCAACATTTGAGCGACAACTTTTCTCAAGCATGAATCTTTGTTTAATAAATGAAATAAATACTCGCGCACCTAGGATAGGTGTGTAGAGAAGGGACGAAGCCACCGTCCACCGGTCTCGTTAAATGAGCCACCACACTCTTCGCCCTTATCTGCTACAATGTTGTCGAGTAATGGAATCGTAGTCCACCATATGAATCGATGGTTGAGAAATAAGATGCTGCCATGCACCAGAAACGATTAACTCATTGAAAGAAGTCCTGAAACTAGTCCTGAATTCCTGAAATGATTAACAATCTAGGCTTGCCCCTCCTCAATTCTGATCTGAACTCGCTTAAAAGAAACAGGGGTTTGTTTGCTGAAACAGAGGTGCAAGGAGTGGCGAAGTTCGGTGCCAAATGAATTTTGAAACCGTGGTTGATAATGCATTAATTCGATGGCATCAATTCTTTGTTGTCGTCGTCGATGGTGGGTTGGCCAGAGTTTTCTTTATCAGAAAACGGTGGACGGGGTCCCATATCTAGAAGACGGTGGACGAGGTCCCGTATCGGCAAATGGTGGACGGGGCTGGGGCCCATATCTAGAGGTCCATTTGGCAGTAGGAAGGGGCGATTTGAGGGCCCCATGATGGATCATGGCATGTGTCACATTCCCAATCCTTACTTGGCAGAGAGGACGCGACTATAATCTATCAACCCGGGAAATATAAGCCCCGTGAACATAAATAAATGCATTGAACATAAAACATTCATAAGTATAAACAAATGCATAATGCAATATACAACGGAAGTAAATACATTCATCCAATACATTATATTCAAGCATTTAACATGTTCATAGTAATTCATAAAACAATTGCAGTTGCAGAAAATAAAATAGAAGAGAATACTTATCTTGGAAAGAAGCTTGTCGCGCAACCAGCTATGTCCCTGCAACCTTCCACCCAACCATAGGCCAATGTGCTCTTTAATCTCTCAGCAACACTGCCACCCTCGAGCTAGGCATGATTTCCCCAAGGAATAAGTAACACTAGCAGACTTCACCCATAGCCAAGGATTTAAATAAAACTCAGTCAAGCCAACACATTTGGGTTTATCAGACTCGCACATGCAGTGGGTTACACTTATCCAAAAACACATGAGATGCATATAAGCCAACAGATAGATTTATCAGGCTACGATCCAAGCCATCCTTCCAGTTGGTTTTATCAGTTCAGATGCCACACAAGGATGAACACATAGTGATATCAGTCTGGGATCAACAAAAGATAAAAAAAAGACCAAGGATTACACATGCACACAGTAATTTACGAATTCCTGAGCATTGTCGGTGCCAGATCGACTGCTGCAAAATACCAAAACGAAAACGTCGCTGGTCAATTTAATCAAAAACACCAAATTGGATTTAGGGCATTCCTTTTCAGGAAAACTATTGGTATACTGGAGAAAAACGTGAAAGAGAGCAATTCCAAACAAGAAAACCAAAATCATGAAAGAAAACATATTGTCGAATAGGAGAAAATCATGAAGGGAAAAGAAAATCGTTGAACTAGAGAGAATCCTCCAGGGTTCAGACACATAGTGGATTTGCTTGCTGCGTGAATGAAGACTGGGATCCCAAAAACATTACCTTCAATCAAAATCGTGGGGGGAAGATGAAACATCCATGCGTGAGGGAAAGGTAGACGTTTTTGTGTTTTCTTGCTCAAGAAAATTATTAATATAAATAAATAAATAAAAACAAAACAAAACAAAAACAAAAACAAAAAACAAAAAACATTTTTCCAAAAATGGTGCTCTGCCCATTTCGAATTTCTATCGCACTCTTCCAATCCCCCACTCCTTTATCCTTAAGAAAATCATTCCCCCATCTCATTTAGTTGTTTTGACATAGCTGGCTGTAGGTTTTAATTAATATTGCAATTTTAACATACTGCCCAACTTTTAATGTTTAGATGGCATAAAATATCATCGGCCCAACCTTAATTGTCGAAGCATAACACTAAATCAATGGTGGGAATTTTTCCTAGCTCCACACCATGATTATTTACATCATTTTATTAACTGTAAACGGGGTCAAAACCGAGGTGTTACAATCCCCTCCCCCTTAGAATAACACCGTCCTCGGTGTTCCAATACTTAGGAATGCATATACAATTTATATGCCCTACGTTCTATCATTCACTTGGAACCTTCAAGACCAAGTCCTTGGCTTTTACAAGCTTCTCTTGCTGGTTCTGATCCTTCAGCTCATCCACAATTCTAGAAATTTTATGGTTGCTACCCTCTTGATGTTCCCTTGTTGGGCAGTCCCGGAAGCAATGATGTCCTCCACATTTCCAACATTTCATTAGATGCTTCATCTTTTCCTGCTCAATTTCCTTTGAGCCTTCATGTCTGGAACGTTTCGTAATGGATCGATTGGACCAATGCCTCATCACTGATCCACTTTCTTTTCTCTTCCAGAGTGTTCCCATCATGCTTTTTACCTCCCTTTGCAAACAAATGGAGTCCTAAAAAACCTTGTGGTTCATCTCATTCTGCCTCTTCTGTATCTTAAGCATCTCTCCAAGATTCTCTTGGGTCTTGGCAATTGTTTAAAGGAGACTTCCAGCCAAGTCCAATAGCCTTTGGTCTACTGCCATGGTCAATGTGCACAATTGGCTTTCACTTTTCTCACCTGTGAAATGCATCATTGTAATTTTATGTTAGGCCAAGCATAATATAAATACTAAAACCAGTCAATTGATTGCCCAATTGACCTGGGTAGTCCAAGTTTTTATCCATGAGGCTTTCATACTTTTCATGCTTTCCCAATAGGCACATGAGCTCATTCATGTCCATTCTTTGATAGGAATTAACTACTTCAGCATTCACAATTTATTTCAAGCAATTAAACACATTCTACTTTCAGCCATACATGCATTCAACGACATTTTTTTTGTTTTTTGTTTTTTGTTTTTATAAATGCATCAATAAAGAAGGAAAGAGAGAGCAGTAAGAGTTTTCTCCTCTTCATCTTGTTCCATTCTTGAACCCACACCACCACTATGGTTTTCACACTCCTAGCATCTTTCACTTCATCATGAATGCTTGACCAACCCTTCTTGGCCATGACACTTAGTGTCTATGGTCTATTCCAGACCTCTCAACCATGGAGTCCCTCCACATGGTCTGTCTACAACTCTTGGCTGCTAGGACCCACATAGTCCTACCAACACCCTCTTCATTACTGCTCATGTTGATCTCTTTAGGACGGTTATGTGTCCTCGTGCATCCCTAGGATGCCTTCATAGTCATTGCTCCTAGCAATATCTACACTCAAACATTGAATTAATTCGCATGTTAGTTTATTCTCACGGGTTTTATCTCTAAACAAAAAGTTTAGAAAATCATAACCAAATCATATAAACATGTATGTTTATAAGCAAGAAGCTGCAAGATAACCAAATACTTATCTGTATTATGCATTTCCTCTCTGGTCCACAGAGTACTGCTTTGCTTTGCAAGCCTTGGGATCACCTATGGACTTGGCTATTAGGCCAGCACGCAGGCTGCTCCACAACATCAAATAATTAATGTTAAACCAGTACACCTTCACACTGATTTGGAAGGAAACTTCACCACGACCATTTCTAGGTCAAGGCTCTACTATGGAGCCCTAGGAATATAACAACCCTTTCATCAACACCTTCACAACCCTTCATCGAAATCCCTACAACCTCCACAAACTCCACAACATCCTCTTATACACATCAACCCTTACACTGCAACCCCTCACAACAACCTTTTACTTTTGATTCTTTAGTGTGCAACAACAAATTGCATCTGTTTAGGCTGACAACACAAGTAGTATAAGGAAACTCATCAATGTTATTTCTCTAAAACTGTAACCATATTTCATAACATTCACTATCAAGTATTGAAACACCAGGAATGCGTCCACTCCCTAAGGTGTAGTCAATATTGAAAACCCTATCATGACCCGACATCGAGAAAGTGTGCATCCCTTTCTGATGTGCGCCATGTAGGCCCTACTCATACTCAAGCAGTCTGTCATAATGGAAATAATATCAAAACATGCTCTGCATATTGACTTTAACAATTGGACATGCATTTTCTTAACTAGGTCATATAATACTTATCCATTTGCAGATGTAGTCTTTCTTCATTGATGAGGAATGGGGGCTCCCTTCTCTGAGTTGACAGTCCCTCGGTTTGCCATCCAACTCCTTTTTACATTCCATATCCCACATATTTCTTACTGACATAATCTTTACCATCTCACTCATATTGTTTACCAATCATGTAATGCAGATTGGACATTACCAAAATATCCAATGGAGTTTCACCCGAAACCCATTTCCAAGATATGGGATCCTTCCGATGAAGTTTGGCTCCTACAGGCCATCACACATGGTCTTCCTGTAATGTGTATTCCTGGCACACTTATCAAGTAGCCAAACAGCCAACATCATTTAACAATTCAATTCAAATCTGGTTGTTCCATAACCAATCAATGGTACTAACAATTAAATTCAATATGAATTTGCAACTCTGTCTACTACAGAAATGGATTTGCTTAGCAATGAGGCTATCCTCATATTGTTTGCCTCTTGTAAGTGGCACCACTCTGCCCATTATAATTTTATGCTTACTAGCATAGCATGAACATCCACTTACAATACGTCCTCCTGACACAATTCTATCCAAGCCAACGATGATTAGTAATTATCAACAAATTCTCAAATCTGAAATCTACAAGTCCAAATTGACAATCCGTTCTGCACATAAACTAGTTTTACAACCATGAGACTCTTCTCATGAGGTTTGGTTCTTTCACATGGTAGATTCCAGCCTTCATCATGGACTTACCCACATTGCCATGCCCAAAACAATCTACCTGCAATCTGAACTTCAATCAGCCAAACACTTTGTAAGTTTCTATGCATATAATATTTCATTGTTGCAACAATCACTAAAGCATTTTCAGAATTGTAACACTCCAGAATTCAAACACTTCTAGTTGTTAACATATCAATATCACCAAACTCATTTACTTCACGTGAATCATAAACATACTAAAATTGCAAGGTACAGTCACATTATTTATGCAATTTAAATGAAACTTTTAGATACTCATTATTTCACAGTCATATCATTTATACAACTTTGGCCTTCCACAGAGCATTCCGGCAGCCCATCGATCATGACTACCTTCTTCATGCACTTACTACTATGCATTCATAACATCCCATGAAATGATCCTAGAATTATCATCAATTCATCATTTCATTCGTTAATTAATCATAATAACACACGCACCATCCCTATGTATTCATGCAATGCATCACAATATGTGCACCCATACTTATGTATGCATCTTTACAACATCTACTCAAACTTTTCATATGCATCCACTCAATGCATAATCACAATATTTATAAAATCTCTTAATGCATATTCACTCAATACTACCTTGTATTGATTCATGAATACTATGCATTCAAACATATTATGGCCTAACCATGACTACCTCATATGGGATGCATTACTATAATCAAGACCAACAGTCCTCACTTGTTTTGGTTATTAAGTCATAGCAACATTCACAGGGCATGATATATTTCTATAAGAATGTAGTCTAAATTTTTAAACAGCCGCATGGTATGAGACCTCTTGCCTTCACCACTCCATGCCCCACCACACTATGGCAGTATGTTGTTCATATGAATGCATTATTCCTAAATGCATACCATTCCATGATTACTAAATATGGTTCAATGCATTCTTGCCCAATCCCCTTCCAACACTTATGCAATTATCATAATTAAACCATTACCTACATGGCTCCTACTTAAGCCCTTGATATTACCAGTTTAGTTGGTCTCTTACAAAAGATTGCAGAAATCGCTCACCAATTTCTTGATCGTGGATTTCTTGCCTTATCCTTTTCTTCATAAGGTGACTAGGATTCTGCAAAATCTTTAGTAACATAGTTGTTAGCTGCATAACATTCACATGAATCCTACATTAATTACCTTCTCTTGGAAAAAAAAACCATACATTGACAA
Source organism: Pseudotsuga menziesii (assembly GCA_001517045.1). Taxonomy (NCBI): domain Eukaryota; kingdom Viridiplantae; phylum Streptophyta; class Pinopsida; order Pinales; family Pinaceae; genus Pseudotsuga; species Pseudotsuga menziesii. Next base: position 345,336 of record LPNX010489906.1, on the reverse strand, counting down.
CTTTGCCCAAAACACATAATTTTCTTTCACAAAGAACAACTGTCTCAGGGGAACGACGGGGGTCAAGGGGGCTCGATCCTCATTTTTCATCCATTGTAGCAGCTTGATTCTTTATTTCAACTACTGCCATGTAGCGGCTCCATATTCATCTTTCTTCCGCTACTGTTGTGGCTCCATTTTCCTTTTCTTTCCGCCGTTGTGGCTCATTCTTTTATTTCTTTCCATAGTCATCGCATCGACTCGATATTCAACTTTCTGTCGCCGCGCATCAACTCGATCTTCAACTTTCTACCCTCGGACATTGACTTGATATTCAATTTCCTTCCGCCGCGTAGCGTCTCTTTCCCCAACTTCCATCCGTAACTGTGGCCCAAATTTTCTTTTGCCTGCCACCGCCAACACTTAGACACATTTTTCCTTTGTCTTTTATCTTCAGTGGCAAAAATATCAGCATTCACCTGCCGTTGCGGCTGGGGTCCCTGCTTCCACCCATCGTTGCGGCTCGGGTCTTGACATCCACCCGACGTTGTAGCTCAAAGCCCGACTTCCACCCGCCATTTCGGCTCGAAGCCCGAATTTCACCCGTTGTTGTGGCTCGAAGCCTGACTTCCACTCGTCATTGCGGCTTGGTTCTCGGCTTCCACCCGCCGCGCATCGGCTCTTCTCAGCCGATATGGAAGAATTTTCACAATTATAATAATTTGAATATTTTTCTCTGTCTGCTGCTGTGAGCTTCTTCCTGCTAAAGCACTTAGGTTGACCCTACCTCTGTCAATGGTTTTAACTTGGCACATTGAGGCCCAAAGCTGTAACCTTGGGGTCTGATACCATACTGTCACGTCCCCAACCCTTACTCGGTAAAGAGGACGCGACTATCATCTATCAACCCGAGCAATTTAAGCCCCATGAACATATATATATGCATTGAACTTAAAAAATTCATAAGTATAAATAGATGCATAATGCAATATATAGCGGAAGTAAATACATTCATCTAATACATTCTATTCAAGCATTTAACATGTTCCTAGTAATTGATAAAACAATTGCAGTTTCAGAAAATAAAATAGAAGAGAATACTTATCTTGGAAAGAAGCTTGTCCCGCAACCAACAATGTCGCTGCAACCTTCCACCCAACCATAGGTCAGTGTGCTCTTTAATCTCTCGGAAACATTTCCACCCCTGTGTTGGGCATGATTTCCCCAAGGAATAAGAAACACTAGCAGACTTCACCCATAGCCAAGGATCCAATAAAACTCAGTCAATCCAACACAGTTTGGTTTATCATACTCACACAAGCAGTGGGTTACACTTAGCCAAAAACACATGAGATGCAGCCAAGCCAATAGATGGGTTTATCAGGCTACCAGCCAAGCCATCCTTCCAGTTGGGTTTATCAATTCACATGCCACATGAGGATGCACACACAACGCTCTCATTCTGGGATCAACAAAACATGAAAAAGGCCAAGGATTACACATGCACAGAGTAATTCACGAATTCTTGATCATTGCCGGTGCCAGACCGATTGCTGCAAAATACCAAAACGAAAACGTTGCTGGTCAATTCAATCAAAAACACCAAATCAGATTCAGGGTATTCCTATTCAGAAAAATGACTGGCAGACTGGAGAAAAACGTGAAAGAGAACAATGTTGAACAGGAAAACCAAAATGATGAAAGAAAACAGATTGCCGAATAGGAGAAAAACATGAAGGGGAAACAAAATCGTTGAACTGGAGAGAATCTTCCAGGGTTTAGACACATAGTGGTTTTGCTTACTGCGTGAATGAAGACTGGGATCCCAAAAACGTTACCTTCAGTCAAAATCGTGAGGGGAAGATGAAATGTCCATGCATGAGAGAAAAGCAGACGTTTTTGTGTTTTCTTGCTAAAATAAAAAAATAAAAAATAAAAACATTTTTCCAAAAATGGTTCTTTGCCCATTTCACATTTCTGCCCCACTCTTCCAATCCCCCACTCCTTTATCCTTAGGAAAATCATGCCCCCATCTCATTTAGTTGCGTTGACATAGCTGGTTGTAGTTTTTTAATTAATATTGCAATTTTAACATACTGCCCAACTTTTAATGTTCAACTGGAATAAAATATCACCGGCCCAACCTTAATTGCTGAAGCATAACACTAAATCAATGGTGGGGATTTTTCCTAGCTCCACAACATGATTATTTACATCATTTTATTAACTACAAACGGGGTCAAAACCGGGGTGTTACAGCATGTATTGGTCGCATGATGCCATGGGTGCATATTAGACCCCCGCATGATGGTGGAGGCCATGTATTTTCCAAATGATACATCGATCCATCTAGCCCGACCCTGCCTGCCCTATCGCCATCGTTCATCGGGATGCCCCGCAGCAGGTGCATTAAACACTCTGTTCTGGGGTGCATATTGCTTGCCATATTACGATGTGTTGCACGTGTGATACGATGTAGTAATTGACATGTGGTTAAATTTTAATTCATAAAGGTTTGGTGGTATGAAAGGATTATGATGGAATGTGGTAATTGTAGGTGGTTTTATGTTCCTTACGATGAGATGTGTTCATATAATGACAATAATATTCTGATAATATGGTTTTGCATGTTAAATTGATGTAGTTCTTTATATTTCATGATGATTACATAGTTTAATGTTTATGATGATGTTATAAACATTATAATGGCATGTGATAATATGTAGTTGTTTACTATTCATTATATTAGAATGAAAATGATGGTATATGATAATGTTATCTTTCTTAATGTTTATGATGATAATTTTTTTATGATGGTATGTGGTAGCATGCGGTTCCTTCATATTCTTGATGATGATGTTAAACTTTAATGATGGTATGTGGTAGCATGTGATTCCTTGATATGCATGATGATGGTGTTATGTTTTCTTGATGGAATTGTTGATGTTTGAGAAAAATAAGAGATGCTTGAACTTTGAAACTTTTATCAAACAATTTCAACGCTTATGAATTCCATAAATCAACCACATATGAATATTTATATTAGCCATATATGAATCTCATAAATAAATCAGCTCCATAAATCAATAAACCATGAGAGACAAGATATACCCTGGGAAAACCCTCCAAATTAAACACGGAGGATAAAAAACCTAGCAATTATTTGAGTATGATAGATAGATTTGCAAAGAATGGTTTACAAGACATAACCATATTTCCCAATAAGAGATAACACCTCAACAATAGAGAAGAGAGATCCAAAACCTTGCAAAACAATTGTATGCAACTATATTAAACTTTCCATATGCCTAACGTATTAATAACAAGCCAACACCCTAGCATGCAAAAGGCAATGCATAGGAGGCTCAGTAAACACACTAAGAGCACCACATAGTGCATTCACAAGGAGGAAATAGCTAGAACTCCCTCCATGTAAACATCAACACCCTTCCTTTCCTCAATTAGCTTTGACTGAATGTTCACTGTCTTGATCTAAAAGTGAACTGACTTGAATTGAATGTTATCTGACTTGAAATGAATGATAACTTACTTGAACTCAATGTTAACTGACTTGAACTGAACGTTAACTCACTTGAACTGAACGTTAACTCACTTGAACTGAATGTTAATTGACTTGATCTGAATATTAACTTTACTTGGACTGAATGTTAACTGGATTGAACTTAATGTTAAATTACTTGAACTCAATCTTTGACTGATTGTTGATCACTTAGTTCATAGGCTAACTTAAGTGTCATCAGTGCTTCACTCTTCGTGCCATCATGCACAATTTCTATTATTAACTTTTGCAAGGATCTTTTTAGTTAATTTATGCATGTTGATTGATGAACATTGAGCTCTTATTTGTTTAACTAATTACATTAATTAATATTTCAACTAATTATTTGACTAAGGCATTGATTAAGGCATTCATATTTTACTGAAGCTTTATAACTTGAGTTCACTCAGACATTTGCATGGGCAATTTGAATTCTCTTTCTCTATGCTTTATCTCATTATCGCTAATTATTTAATGCATGGTCCATTTTTGTACTATTTATCCATCTTATCATATCATACTCAGAATAATTATTCCATACATACTAATGATCATATATATTACCCCAGGCCATATAGTAATATGCTAAAGCAATTCACTATAGGGGTAGTTAAGACCTAAAGGAGACTTCTCCTTATATCACTCAATTACCATGACTAGCAATATATCACATAGTATAACCACCTTAACAAATGGAGGTCCATAGTCTTGATGCAACACAATAATTCAATATTGATATAACACAAGATCATCTCCACAATTGGAAATCCATTCTCATAGGGTATCGTCTATGAGAATCATTGAATTGATACAACACAAGTCCATAGTCCTGATACAACACAAGACCAGTATTGATATTACTCACAAGATCTACAATACAACATCACCAACTCAATCATATGAGGATACGTGGGACTTGATACAACACAATGTCCTGACTTTATACTACACAATTCTTGGAGAATGACTCTTGATGTTGTACAATCAATAGGCATGCAGTACCATGAGGTTCCTTCATATTCAAGATGATGGTGTTATACTCTTGTGATGGTGTTTGGTAGCATGCATTTTTTTAATATCCATGTTGATTATATATGTTCTATAATGCTATGATTATAACTAATGTGCTAATGCTATGATGTGAGGTTGAGATTAATAGAAAGTCCACACTTTGGCATAGAAGGCATGTCCATTCAATGATCTTGTGGGAGCCCATAACCACGAAGGATCATTTTTACATGTAACACCTTATGGGTTGGGGACTAACTCAATCAATAAGCGTATGTCAATGATTTTTTTCTCCTTTGTACAATTGTTGGAAGTCCACTACTTGAGGTATTTTCACTAGGGGGAGGCATATGGAGAAGGACTTTTGATGCTTGGGGTTGGTGCCTTAAGGGTGCATAGGGAGGAATTTTGGTCCAACCTTTTGAGATGCCTAGGGTCAATAATCTCAATGTTAGGTTTGGTGTATCAGTAACCAAATGTTGACCATTCTTGATGAGGAAAAAATTCTTGTCAATTCCAATGATGCCACATATTTACCAAAAGTTGGGAGGGTGGCTAAGCCACGGAAACTTCCCAGGGAACTTTCAATGTCTATGCATCATCCGTGAACAAGTTACAGTTGAGAGCCCTTGCCATGGCGAGTGAGACCATATAGAGTATTGGGGGTGTTTAGAGGTTGATCGGATGGTATGATTTTGGGTGAGGGTGGAAGTAAATCATTTGAATTGATTGATTTGATGCATAATTGTATAAAGTGAATTAATGCATAGTGCTCTAACTTCATTAATTTATAATAGTGTGACTTGATTGCATACAAAGAATTCAATTAGAGTAATTAATCATCTAGTTAAATAGGGCTTGTATTTGTAATAATGTAGGTGTGAGATATACTCATGATGGCCACAAGAGTAACTCTCTGAGCCAAACAAAAGTTTGCTCCCACAAAGATTACCAAAACACTTGGAAAATCAAATAAGCCTTAATAAATAATGAGTAAAATATATGAATATGAGACAAGATGTGTTGATATTACAACTTGAAGGTTCAATGTATATATCACCCTTTACTAATGGTCATGTCTTTTAGATAAGACACATTTTTTTATAAAACCTCTTTGTTAATTAATTATTATTATTGTTGTTATCATTATTATTATCTATTATAAATATTGTGTTATGTTATATTTTTTATATAACATTTCCTCCCTCTTTGAGATGCTTTGTCCTCAAAGCAGGATTATGGAAGACTTTTATCCCTTGTTCCTTGCTTGTAACACTTTTTGGTGATCTTTTGTGTTGGTAGTTGCGATGCTTGACGAAATGAGACGATACATTCGTTTAAACATTGAGTGAAAATGTTGCATTATTTGTGAAGTGGTGCATCTGAGGTCTACCTTCAATGGAACTGTTTGTTGATCAATTGTTCGGATAAAACTTCACATATTCTGCTTCCATACAAGTCGTCTATTTTGTCTTTATACTTTTTCAAAGTAGTAGTTGGTTTGTGATCTAGGAGGATCTCCCAGGTAAATTAAATTCAAACTCTCCAAATGCTTAAGCAAATGTTACAGATGTCTAGGGATAGTCGAAATATTTTCAGTGATACCCATTTTGCCAAACTTGGACTTCAAATGTGGAAATTATCACAATTTGAAGTTTTGACATTTGGGCCAATTGCCTTTTGACATGTGGCATGTTGAAGTAGGGTCTATCTATGATTTCCAAATCATATTAGGCCATAATCAGAAGTTGGGAGAGGAAGATATACTTTTGTTGATCTTATGCCTACTGTCGACTTCCAACTTGCAACATCATAGTAGTCGGGATTCAGGAGGTTAGTAGGGGAAGTTGTGTTGCTAGTTCTGACTTCCAACATCAAGGTCAAAATAGTTGAAAAGTCGGCATCGAAAAGTCAACATCGAATAGTCAAGGTCACAGCAGGGGATTGTGGATCGATAATCTAGCTTGTTTGATGACAATTTAGATCTACGACCTTGGTTTAAATAGGATATTATGTCTGTAGATTTGGTTTTTCAGCTTGTACAAAGATCTTTGGACTTAGATATTTGAATTTGATCCTCATTTTATGCCATTTTGCTCCTAATTTGGGCATGGATTCTTATCCTACAGGTAATTTGGGAATCGAGTTGGATTTTTCGCCAATTTGGACACATTGTCCACAAATCTTCACCATCCAAAATTCTTCTATTTAACAAACTATTTTAGACATGATACACGGATGGTACAGACATTATACAAGCAATAGGGGAAGAAAAGAACAGTGAAATGAGAAGAGTTTACTGGGTTTCATTAGATAGAAAAATTTCAGACTGTAGAAGAAGATAATGTCTTTTCTACTGCTTGGAGATACTACATGGAAGACCAAGAGTCTCCATTTGTACGCTTGAGGTATCACATTAGTTGTGCCTCTTCTCTTTGTAAACATCCATCTTTCTATCATTCTCTAGTATCTATGTAACCTTTTGCATTTGAAGAAGTAATTCAAACGGTCGCACTAGAAGTCTACCCAAAGACGTAGGCATTATGAGCTAAACTCCTTTAACAAGTTACAGTCTTCATTTTCATGGTTGAAATATCTATTTATCCTCATAATTATGGTTGTATTGTTCTCTTTAAGCTTATTATTTATGTCTTATTGAACTTAGCAATTAAGAACAATTCACAATTAAATTCTTGTTGGTTAACTAAAAGGTCCTAGAGCTTACGGATCACGTTGGTACCAAAGCAGCTTTAACCCAAGAATTGTGAGTCTTTGAATGCTAAGTAGGATTAATCTTAAATTTGGTAAAGAAGAACTTGATCCTTTCATCCTAGAAGTTGGACATGCACATAAAACCATGAAAATGGTAGATGAGGACTATCGGGAAAAAGATGAGAAGGCGTTCTGAAAGGCTTTCTACTAGATGGTTGATAGGGTAGAGAAGTTGCTTGCAGATTATCAAAGAATATTGGATAAGCGGATAAGGAAGCATATGAAAACAACAGGGAGTATCTGAAGAAAAAAAGGTAATGGAGGAGATCCTCCCAAAATTCCACCTTCTCCATCATCCTCATCATCAATGTCTTCTTATAATAGTAGTTCTTCTAGTACTTCATCAGATGCACATAAAATCACTCTAAGAATTTTGATTTGAATACACAATTATTGAAGCTTGACATAAAGCATAATTTTCCCATGTTTAATGCAGAATTTAATGCTGAGAAACTAGATGACTGGGTTAGGAAAATATAGGTTTATTGCATAATACAAAGGTTGGAAGGAGATGAAGCCAAAATCCAGTTAGCCTCACTTCGGATGGGAGGAACTAATCTCGTATGGTAGGAAATAAAAACTCACGAGGACTTCCTTGTTAAAGGTAAGGTTATTTCCTCATGGTATGAGTGGAGGGCACAAGGATAAAGGAAATGGAAAGAATATTGCTTTAGTGGTGCAGAATGTGGGATCTTACTCTGGTGATGAGACCAAAGTTGCAACTGCTAGAATCCAAGGTAAAGATAAAGGTATGTCTCTTTCTCATCATGGAAAAACAAGTGCAAGTGTACAATATTATTATAGTCAAGATGATAAGAAATGAGGTGAACTCTTTCATGCACAGGTCATTACGAAACGTACAAAGGTTGATACATTATTTGATAGTGGTTCACAAGTCAATTTAGTTTTTGAATAAGTGGTAAAGAAACTGGGTTTAGCTATTATACCTCATAAAAACTGTTAGTGATTGAGAAAAATATGAATAAATTTGAACTTTAAAACTTTAATCCATAATAACAGTGCATATAAATCTCATCAATAATCCAAAGACATAAAATCAAACCATAGAACACATGATATACCCTGGGAAAATGTTCTACTGATTCATAGGATAAAAAACCCAGCAAACAATCTTAGAGTATGATTGATAAGTAGCAAAGAATGATTACAACACAATAGCAGATTGCTTTCATCGAGAACACCAGAGAGTGGAGATCGAATGGAACACCGTATCTAACTTTCCAAGTGCATAACACTTTAATAACATGTCAAATTAGGTTTTACAACAAAAATAGAATGGTTGCATGTATCAGCAACTTGTTAACACTTTGAACACTGATCCTTATTCAATCATGCGCCCCCATGATCTGGTGCCAAGCTGGCACTCCATAATTATCTTCCACAAGAAGATATGTTCCTTCCATTAATTAACTAACTCTAACTGAGTTGTTAGTTGAGCTGAACTGAATGGAACTTAGTGTAACTACATACAACTGAGTGTAACTGAACTGAACTGAATGTAACTGAACATAACTGAATGTAATTGAACATAACTAAATGTAACTGAACATAACTTAATGTAACTTAACTAAATGTAACTGAACATAACTTAATGTAACTGAATTGAATGTAACTGCACATAACTGAATGTAACTGAACAGTAACTAAATGTAACTGAACATAACTAGTGCTTCTCCATTAGTGTTTATTTCAAACAATCACTTGCATAAATTAAGGAGTTGATTCCTTAATTAACTGAACTTGTTTACCATAACTAATACTCAATTGATATCTAATCAATTCGAGTTTACTTGGTGGCAACATATGCAATTCGAATTCTCTCTTTATCTCTGTGCTTATATTAAATGTCTTTGCATGGTTCATATGTGTTTTCATTAAATAATCAACTTCATCAAATCATACTCATAATATCGTTTCCAAACCTATGATCATATGTATTACCCCATGTCATATAGTCAAATGCTAAAGTAAATCAATATAGGGGTAAATAATCCCTAAAGGATACTTCTAGCACCTATTGACCATGACTAGCCATACACCACATAGTATATCTACTTTACATAGTAAAGCACACCACCTCACAACATGAGGATATTTGTAGAACTTTACATTACTCACAAGTCTACTGTCTTGATATTACTCACAAGACTCAGCTTGATATTACTCACAAGCTTCACTGCATCACCACCTCAATCAGATAAGGATATTTGTAGGACTTCACAAGTCTACTGCATCACCACCTCAATCATATGAGGATATTTGTAGGACTACACAAGTATATTGTCTTGATATTACTCACAAGACTTTACAACATCACCACCTCCATCATATGAGGATACTTGTAGGACTACACAAGTATACTATCTTGATATTACTCACAAGATTGGAGAATGGCTCCTGATGCTGTAATCTCAACAAAAACCATATCCACTAGGATGGGTTACTAATCATGCACAATTGCAAGTAACAAAGAAATGTACATTAAACTTTGCAATTTCTGTTAAGTTTAATGATGAGGTAGAGATTGACATAGTAACATTAGATATATGTGGCATTGTACTTAGAATCCCATATTTGTATGATCAAAAGGTCGAATTTAACAGGGAGAAGAATGGATATCATCTTCTACCTATAAAGTACAACCTTTTGATCTACAAATAAAAAGGTTAGTAAATGCTAATAATAATTTTGTATTGATGATGATTAAAGTCAAAGAGGAGGATGATGATTAAAGTCAAAGAGGAGAATGATGATACATCTAAATCCTTTGAAGAAGGTGATATGAAGCATAAATCTGAAATGGTTAAAATAATTTATGAGTATGATAAAGTATTTAAGGAACCAACAAGATTACCACCAAAGATAGGGATGCAACCTGAGATTAAGCTACAGCAAGATGTGCCACTTCCAAACATTAGCATGTATTGGATGCCCGTGATCCAGAATGAATAGATCAAGAAGCAGATTCATCATCTGGTTGGAAGGGGAATCATTAGACCAATCACTTTTCCATGTGGTTCACCCATCCTTTTGGTGCCAAAGAAGGATTGATGTTGGAGAATGTGCATTGACTACCGAGCCTTGAACAAGATCACTGTAAAAAACAGGTATCCACTTCCACAAACTAATGGTTTACTTAATCAATTGAAACATGTAGTTTATTTTTCTAAGTTAGACATGCGTAGCATTTACCATCATATTAGAATTTCAAAAAATAATATATGGAATATTGCTTTCAAGACAAAGCAAGGGTTGTACAAGTGGTTGGTTATGCCTTTCGGGCTGTGTAATTCCCCAGCTACCTTCGTGAGAGTGATGAATGATATCTTTCGACCATTCATTGATGATTTTTACATTTTCTAGTTAGATGATATTCTTGTTTTTATTCACACTTGGAAAGAGCATGTTTCTCATGTGAGAAATGTGCTTAATGTATTAAGGAAGGAAAAATTGTATGTAAAGATTTCAAGATGTGAATTTGCCAAAACATCTTTAGTGTACTTAGGGCATATTATTGGTGGAGGTCATTTAAAGTTAGATCCTACCAAGGCCAAAGTCATTGTAAATTGGCCAAGGCCTACTATAGTCACATAGGTTAGGATATTTCTTGGTGCGGTCCAATATTGGAGAAAATTCATAGCCAATTTTTCCTCCATTGCAGCACCATTACATTCATTGACAAGTGTTAAGCAATATTTCCAATGAGGAGGCCCACAACAAAAAACCTTCGATTCTTTGAAGGAAATAATTAGCACCACACTAGTTATAGCGTTGCCAAATTTACGACAACCATATGAGATTGAAATAGATGCTAGTGGTATTTCCATGGGAGTTGTTCTTATGCAAGGATGAAGACCAATCTGTTGTCATTCTGAAACACTTTCAACTCTAGTAAGTAATTTTTCTACATATTATAAGGAACTTTATGCATTGGTACAAAGTGTTAAAATATTGAAGCATTATCTGATGGGTAAAGAAACTAGGAGCATCGAGGTCTTTTGATTGATCATTGGGATAAATTACAACCATAAAGCTGGAATGAGAAATGTCATAGTGTGGAACCCAACATATTGGAGTCAAAACATCAAATTTTGCATGTTGAAGTAATCGACACTTATTCAAGATGGGAACATCGCAAGAGCATCAACAAATATTTATTGGGGATCTCACATCGAGGTTGCAAAGAAGTTGAAACTTTGTAAAGGTCAATGGGTAAAGAGCAATACGTTGGGGCCAATATATCAATCCTCAAAATAGAAAGGACCAAAAAAGTAGGGTCGATAGCACGTCGGTGAGAGCATATTGGAGTGGAAAGTTGATGATGCATGAAGGTGGCATTGAAGAATGGACCGACCTTGAATCCATGATGGCACAAGTGCAACAACATTGGATATTACACATTGGGTTTTGCAATAGGAGTACATTTGGAAGGGTCGAGAGGAAAGAGCTAACGGGAAATCAGAGCCAACATTCCAGAGAAAGATTGACAAGATAAATTAAGAAGGTCTGGTCAAGCACCAATAATGGGAGAATGTTGATGAAGCTTTGCAATGAATAACATAGAGGATAGAGGATGATGCCATTAAAGAGGATTTATTGTAGATGAGACCATATTTAATGGTGAATCCAAGAAATCATTATGTTGTACTATTTGGAGACTGGGATCAAAGAACCCATATGATATTTTGAATTTTGAATTTAATTGAAAATACTAGGATTTAATAAGGGAGGCACACAAATCCTGGGAAGGAGTTTCTATCCATCACTTCTTTGATTGTCCATTTTCCAAGTTCCAACAATCAAATCCAACTTTAGACAAATGATCGTCTTATGTATTTCTTTCCCCATATACATGACAAAAATAAAGAGAGGTGAAAAAATATTTAAGTCTCTACATCTCCTCAAAAACTATTCTCAGCATAAAGTTCTCCAAAACTCACACACCCTGCATCGAACTAAGTACCATAATGGAGTCCCCCAAAACCTATAAATTTACGACACCAAACTTTGTAGCTAACATAAGTATTAAGCCAAGAGCCATCTATTTTGCAACCTTATTTGTTCCCCTACCAAATGTCTCTTTGAACATGAAGTAATGTGCATCCTTTGGGTATAAATTCCCACCTCCTCCCTTGACCTGAAAGGATTCTTTTGAAGGTCCACCAAATTAGACCCAACATCCACTTTTATCAGTTATTTTAGTTCTTATTTGCCTTGGTTTTTTTTCATTTTTTTTATTTCTTTAAAATTTACGAGGATGTTTATTCCTTGAGTAGCACATTGTATTGTCAAGACTTGTTTATCCTTGAACAATTTATTACAACCCACACTCCCTATGCAATAATGAGTGGTGAAACCTTCAAATTATAAAATCCTCGCTGCTTCATTATCCCTTAAATAGTCTCTTCTATAGTTGTACTAGTCTAGATTACATTTATACCATAAGTGCCCCGACTTATTTCCAAACTTGTTTTGTATATTCATAATGGACAACATATTACAAGTATTATCCTCTTCTACTTTTCACATATGGAACCTACCAAGCCCTTATTTACCCCTTATATAGCACACATCCAATGTTAATCTATGTTATTTAATGCTAACCGCATAAAGGTTTTGGTATTCAATGAACACATGAATTTCCAAATATCTCTCGACCACCAATTGGTGTTCTTCACACAATTCCTTATAACCTAATTTTGGTGTGTATCTCCCTATGTTGGGTTTATTTGATTGAATAAGTTCATCCTCTTCATATTTTAATTTGGCATGGCTCACACAGAGTATAGTTAAATGTTAATCCCATTCCAGAACTTCATTTCTCGTTAAACCAATTGATTCATAAACTTTCCATTCTTATTTAGTTGTTGTTGTAAGGTCCATGTCCACAACTTGAAAAAAAAATTATAAGCCCTTGCCTCTCAATGATTGTATAAGGTTCCCAAAGAGTATAGTTTGTACCACTCGAAACCCATTGATATTATCCCAACCTGACCTTGCTATATTTTCCCATTTTCCACACTAACCATCTTCATTTGGAGGAAAAGTTAAAATCATGGCTTTCTAGAGGATGGATCCATTGTTGTGATGTTTTTATGTCTCTCTTGTCCAATCTTCAAAAAGTGTTGGTTTTATGTACTTTTGTGTGATCACTTGGCTCCATAGGCTATTTACAAAGAATAATGTCCATAGACACTTTGTAGACAAATCATTTACAAATTAATTTAAGTATTTTAACCCCCACCCCTCTAATTATCTGAAGAATGCATTCCTTTTTCATTTCACTACATCCACGTCTCTTTTCTCCTTGTCCCTTGACCATAAGAACCTAAAACTCACATTTATTATTTTCTTAATCACAGATTTTGGAATGTGTACAAGCAACATCTAGTATACATCTATTGCATCAATCACCAACATAATCAATACTAGTTTCCAGCATGGGATATATAGTGTTTGTACCACACTTTTAAATTATTTTCTAACTTCAAAATGAGCCAACCCCAATCCTTAATGCCATAGTCATTGTGTTTTATGTAGAAACCTAGATATGTTAGCCCTTTGTTTATATCAACAAGATGGTAAGGAAAACCATGAAAACAACATTATATCATCCTCACCACTCCCCATGCGTGATATAATGGACTTTCCTACACATATCTTCATCCTTATAACATCACAATACAATTCTAGTATCTCTTTTGGTTTTAGTGCATCCCTCATATACCTATTGCAGAACAATAGAATGTACTCAACAAATAATAGGTGAGATAAAACTTAGGTTATTCCCTTCCTTGGCCCTTTAAGTGGTCTTATTCTATTAGATTCCATTAATTTTTTGTTCAATCCTTCAACTACAAGTAAGAAAAACCATGGTGAAAAGGGGATACCTTGTTGAAATCCTATGCTAGGTTTAAAAATAAAAAAGAAAGTCTAGTATTAAGAATCTAAAAAGTCACTGAAGAGATGCAAAACATAACCCAATTGACAAATGTAACTTGAAATTCTATATGGGTCATTTTTAACCTTAAATACAACCAACTAACCCTATCATAGGCCTTTGATAGGTCTAACTTAACCACAAGGATATAAGTATTTCCGTTGCTACCATATGAATCCCTTCATAAGAAACAACTATTTCCTGGAGTAATTGTCTCGCCTCAATAAAACCAAATCGATCATTTGATATGGTTCAATATACGCAACTTTTAACTCTTTTGGCAATGGTCTTGGCAATAATTTTGTAAATACAATTGAATAATGAAATCATTCCAAAATCCTCAAAAGTGTTAGGCTTATCATACTTTAAGGTCAAACCAATAAAGGTGGCGTCAATGCTTCTAGAATTCCACTAAAAATTCTACAGCCCTCAAATGGTCTTCTTCAATGATATCATACAATGCCAAAAAAAATTCAACTAGCCACCTGTTAGGTCTAAAGATCTTATCTTTTATGAGAGAGTGAAGTACTTCCTCGAGTTCAACTTTGGTCACTCCTTCCATCAACGTATTATTGTCTTATTAATTTACGAAGCCTGAGAAGTAAGTTGCCATCTTTATCACCTCTATGATTGTTTCTCTATTATTTTCCTTGTCCAATTCATTGAAATGATCCACCCCTAAGTGTGACAAAGACTCAAAACTTGAGGCCTTTGATCCATCATTTCTAGAAATTTTATAGAAGGGTATGCAATTATTTATTTAGTTTTCGAATTTATGAAAGTAACCAATGTTTTCATCTAACAAGGAGAACCAAAGAGCTTTTCTCTTAAACCTTTAGGCAACCTCCTTGTTTTCCATAATTGTCCTCTTCCTTTTTTCTAATTGCTTCACCTTGTCATTGAAATCCTTATCCAAATAATATGTGAAGTCTCAACAATATAACTTTTCCAATCATACATCCACCTCTAAAAAATTCTTTCTTATCATTAGCTTTCTTTAGATCAACAGTTCATTAGATAATTGTTTGCTTTATTTTCTTCAAGTTTTTGAGAAACTAGATCGTTGCATATTGTCTCAGTTACTCATCAAAAGGAGTCAAAATCCCCTTGACCATACTCACAAATATTTGTTGCTCTAACCAAGCAGGACTGTAACATGAATGGACTAGGTGTATTTCTACCCTTATAGTCAAGTTCCAATACAATAAAAAAGTAGTCAGACTGTTCTCCCTAAGAAACACACTTCCTAAGTCTAAACTGATTATTTATGATTATTTCAAATACAAGAAATGTATCAATACTTTTAGTTAGTCTCTCCTTCCCATTTCTCTTATTGTTCTAGGTTGGCCTAAGTTTTACAAGTTCAATTTCATACAAGACAATCTCCTCTAGTCTAGTGATGAATAAATCTACTAAAAAGTTCACTTGAGTTGCAGTTCCCCATACCTCAAATCTCCCAAGAGATAAATTTAGATCCCCTCCAGCTATGACATAACCCCACCTTACCAAGTGTATTCTGAAAATATTTTCCCAATAAAATCATATGTCATTAGAGGGTTGATATAAGTTTAGTATAGTGACTTATTTTCCCATTTCCTGGGAGAATAGAATCATGCCCAAACTTGAATCATGGGACTAGATACCAGTGATAGATAAATCCTTACCCCTCCGTCCAAAAATCAAATCCTGCAAATATACCCCTAGCATCAATATAAGAAAAAAATAATCCTCCTATCATTTTTCCTACTTTAGATACTACTTTCTACCCATCTCCCACTATTTTATGTAGAAATAAAACATCCTCCCTATGGAGCTCCACGAGCCTCTATCGATCCAATTTTTAAGATGGGTATGTTGATCTCTTGCAATTTAGAGAGAGGAAAATCATGGGATACCCTCCACAAGGCATTCAAACCATGAGGGGAATCGACCAATGTTATTGTTTTCTTGACATAATATGAGTGTGTGCCCTATCTTGATAACAGGATTACAAGGATTTCCTCCCACAACACACTCCCCTAGCTCGTTTCCTTTCCAAGGTTCCCATATCCTCTTCAACACATCTATCTATGAAACCGCTTCCCATGTTTTGAGATCCCCTAGTTGCACTTATGAGAGTCCTGTATAGGCTAAGAATCTAACTACATAATTATTCTCTGTCCCCCTCATGTACACTTCCATATTTCCCTTCCAGAGAAGTTCCTTCTTCCACTAATCACTTTACTACCACAAACACCTTTCCAATAAAGAGTTGAGTATTCCCCACATGATTCAACTCTCCCTTGTGAGAAAAACCATCTCTCATTTCCATAAGAACAAGGTCCTCTTTATAGTGCCATGGACTAATTTACGAGGTTTTATTTTGGTAAAGAGTAAAGATAAGGAAGTCATAATTTTCAATGACTTACCTAGATCCATAGCAATTGTCTTGAAATCCATTGGGCTAACAAGCTCAACTGTGTCCTCTTTTGTGCCCTTTGTATTTGATGAAAAAATTTATGGAGTACACTGGGCGACTTCCTCCTTCGTAGAATCCTCCATGTCTCTATGCAATCCCTTTGAACTATTCTAAGAATGGGTTTGTTCACCCACTTCACTAGTTTTTTCTACAACCTCCAATGAAATTCTATCTTTATAGGACAAAGGAATTATTTCCTTTTGTATCTTTTTGACCCTTTTTTGTTTTTACTGAAAGGGTTCTATGTATTCCTAAGCTAGGTGTTCATATAGGTGGCACCTCACACATCTAAATTGAATTCTTGTTTAGTATACTTGCTATGAGAAAGAGGAAAATCCTTTTGCAGTATTATTTTCATTGCTAATCCTTCCCTCATATTGATCTCGGCCAATATCCTCACCATTTCCATTAAACCTTAGCTAAAGAAAGTTGTATTAGCATCTAGGAATCATCCAAATGAATTCCATATTTCTTTAAAAACATTGAAGGACCGGAAATTGATTCGTAATCCGGGTAACTTCATCTACGTCATGGTACATTCTATCTTCTTGGTTTAGGCATCAAAGAAAAGGGACCATTTTTTTCAGATACAACATAGTTGTCTCCCACTTCTAAAAACACTTCAATATATTCATGACATACTCATATTACCTAAACAAAAACCCCAACCAACTGCATGAGAGAACAAAGTGTTTCGGCATATAGCCTAACAGAGGCACCCATCGATGTATTATCCACGTTCAATGTCTGCTTACCCATTCAATTCCTGAAAAAATGAAGAGTTTCATAAACATGTATAAGAAAAGCAATGCCAACAAAATCTAAAACACAAGAAATAACAATGGCGCATGCGCGCGCGCGCGCACACACACACACACACACACACTACATAGATATTTACCTTGGAAACCCTTAACAAAGAAAACTAGTATAACTAAGAGTAACGAATATAAAAAGGAGTAATAGGGTGAAATTAATTTTACAATAGGTAGCAAGCAACAAAAAGATAGCAGTCACGAGCAACCATGGCAACAAGGGCATAATGCCAACCATGCACAAGGAACTCCATAATGTATGCCTATTTTTCCAATTAATTTTGATGATTAATTACAATTATAATTGTTTATGGGTTGTTTTATCAAGTCTAATATCCTATATGTCACGTACTCAACAACTTATTACACACTAATATATGGGCTATGGGGTACTCAAATTCACATCTAATTTTTTATTTATCACCAATGCATAATTCAAATTTGTATTGGCTTACCATGCAATTATTTTAATAACATAAGTAAATCTATAAAAACCAATTAATTAAAATACCCATTTTGAAATATGCATGCTTTCCTACAATGAATTCAATCATATATTGACCATTAAATCCATGCATAGAAACATTTTCATAAACAATACTTAATAAATACACAACATAAATAATAACCATGATGGCATGCATAACACAATTGAGGAAGTTATCTTTTTGTGAGAAAAATTCTTGCAATTGGTTGCAAACGAAGGATGCTCTTCCTAGTTATAGGCACTTTGTCACACTTAATCTTTTTATGATAAAGTCCGCCCTTGAGCTAGGGCTATCGGTCTACAGGGGTGAATCCACCAACACCTTCTACTTATCCCAAAACTCACACAAATATCTAGTTCCAAACCCTCTCTGCAACTTTACAAATCACCAGCCCTCTTCCCCCTCATAATACATAACACAAAGAATGGGATCCCTAGGGAATATCACTATTGTGACTCCGAGGAATCTTAGATATATGCAAGGTCTTCTCTCACAGGGCATAACAACCATTAACACTAATTTCTTATGGAAATTTACATTTACAAGTATGGAAGGTTTGGTTTTCCTATGTCATTTACTATCATCCAAGATGGTGAAAATGATTGATATAATGATAATTTGAACTCAATTCTCAACCTTTGTATGCATGTTAAAAAATTGACACATTGCATTCATGAGGACTCCACTTTTCCCTTCTAATTTGAAGTTAGGATAATTATAAAGGGTTAATTAAACCATTTGCGTAAACATGGATTTAGGGACTATGGGATAAAACCACTATCTAATATTTACAAGTAAGGATAAGGACTTTGGGTTGTGGTTCTCTAGGGTCCTCTCTTCTTGGCATCCCTTCCACCTCCCCAACTTCTGGAATCATAGCCCCCCATCTCTTCTGGAATCAAATGTACATATTTACAACATCTTTGGTCATCCTAAACTATTTGTGTCTGGCTTCTATCCTTTCCATCATTACATACATAATTGTATCATGGGGTAAAAAAGGGGGTGTTTCATTTACATCCCCCTTAATTTATGCATTGTCCTCAATAAATTTCAACACTATGTACATATACCAAAAATTTACATCAACGTTGTCAAAATAAATCTGGGTATGCCTCCTGCATAGCATCCTTGAGCTCCCACATTGCTTCTTCATGGGTGTTATGGGTCCATTGGATCTTTACCTACCCTTTTCTCTGATCTTCAACAATGTGACCTTCCTATCCAAGATGCATATTGGCTGGACCAGTATATTTCCTTTCGTTTTCACATGAATCAAAGGGCAATCGATAATATGGTTAGGATCGAGTTGCATGGTTTTTTCAACAATAACACATGAAACACATTATGCACTTTTTTTCAAGCGAGCAATGCAAGCTCATATGCAATGGTCCCTATTCTAGCCAAAATCTCAAATGGCCCATAGTATCTACCTGCTAGCTTAGGAAAAAACCCTAACTTTAGGGAGCCCTTCTTCAATTAGACTTTCAAATACGCATGCTCCATAACCTTGAACTTTCTAAATATCCTGCACTATTCTACATAGCTCTTCTACCTATCACATGCTATTTTCAAATTATGTATGAACTTAACCATATGATCTTCCATTTCTTTAAGTAACTTTATCCCAATTTACTACTTTGTTTGTTGGATAATTGTCCCAAATTATACCATAAAAAAGTTTCAAATAGACTCATGTTTAGTGAAGCATTATATCCATTATTATATGCAATCTCCACTAAATATAATTAATCCTCCCACTTTGATGGTTGCTCCATCACATACATTTTTAACATATATTCAATTACTTGGTTAAACCTCTTTGTTTGTCCATTTACATGTGGATGATATGTTGTACTCAAATTCATATTTGTTCCAAATCCTTTGAATATCTCTTTCCAAAGGTTCGACATAAACTTTGGATTTTTGTTTGAAATAATTGCCTTAGGTATCCCATGCAACTTGGAAATCTCTTTCATGTAAATCTGTGATATGTTTGCTACATTATGAGTTGACTTTATTGGAATAAAGTGAGCAACTTTTGTCAACTTGTGCACCACTACCATGATTGAATCTTGTTGCTTCATTGTTATGGGCATCTTATTGATAAAATCAATTACTACCACTTCCCATTTCCACTTTGGTGTTGGCAGTGGTTGTAGCGATCCCATTCAATGTTTGAGCTCAACCTTTATCCTCTTACATTCCAAACACCTAACTATATACTTGGTAATGTATTTCTTCATTATTGATCAAAAGTATTGACTTCTTACTGCTACAATCGCCTTTTTATATCCATGATGTCCCACATATAGAACCTTATGCATTTCATTTATTACCAATTTCTTTAATTCACCATAATTAGGAACATAAACTCTATGTGTATGCATAAGAATTCCATCCTCTTCCATCTGAAAACCTTCATATTTATGTTGTTCATTTTATAATGTAGTACTTATTTTACTTTAAGGTAATGCTCATATAAGATAATATCCTCAAGAATTATGTTTCTCAAATATGATTTACACAATCTAATGGTTGTAGCATGCATTGCATGTATTCTTCTACTGAGTGCATCAACAATTGTTTTATACTTACCTTTAATATGTTTGGTATCAAATCAAACTCATAAAGAAATTCCAACCATCTTGTCTATTTGGCATTCAATGTTTTTTTCCAAACAAAGACTTTATCCCATTGTAATCTGTTCTCAACTCAAAATTTCGCATGAGATAATGTCTCTACATATTCAATGCGGGTACAATGCCAACAAGTCTAAATCATGTGTGACATACTTCTCATGCTCCTTCAAGTTTTTGGATTTATAACAAATCACATGTTCATTTTACATAAGAACTCATTTTACATAAGAACTCATTTTACATAAGAACTCCATTAATTCCTTCATTCAAAGCAACTGTGCAAACGACAAAATCCTCATTTGGATCAACAATCTTGAGAATGGGTGTACTAGTGAGCAATTTCTTTAACTACCAAAAACTTTCTCCACACTGTGGTGTCTATTCAAATTTGAGTCCTTTCTTTTGTAATGATGTAATTGGATCTGCCACTTTTTATAACCCTTATATAAAACTTATGTAGTATTCGACTAGTCCCAAAGGTGACCTTGCTTATGTAAAATTTATGGGTGTATTGCATTCCATAATAGATTCGATATTATTTGGATCTACTGCTATTCCTTCTTCATAAATGATGTGTCCCAGATAATGTGTTTTCCTTTGGTAAAAGGAACATTTTTTTAACTTAGCATAAAGTTGATGATCTCTTGGTACTTGTAGCACTAAACTCAAGTGCTCTTCATGCTCCTCTTTTGATTTTGAGTAAGTAAGAATGCCATCAAAGAACACAACAACAAATTTATCCAAATACTGCATGAAAAATATATTCATCAAACACATAAATGTGGCAAGTGCACTTATCAAACCAAATGGACACTACAAACTCATAGTGACCATAATTGGTTATGAAAGGTGTTTTGTTACTGTATTCCTCTTTTATCCTCACCTAATGGTAGCATGATCTCAAATATATATTTGATAAAATATTTGCTCCTCTTAGCTAATAAATCAAGTCATCAATTCTAGGTAGAGGATATTGATTTCTTAGTGACCTTGTTTAATTGCCTAGTTAATGCACAACCTCAGTGTTCTAGCATTTTTCTTCACAAAAAGTATTGGTGCTCCCCAAGGAGATACACTTGCATGGATGTATCACTTATTTAATAATTCTTCTAGTTGCACCCATAACTACTTCAACTCAAGAGTACTCATTCTGTATGGGATTTTGGAAAATGGGGTAGCTTTAGGAACCAAATAAGGAGAGAAGACAATGTCTATTCTTTGTGGCAATCTTTGTGTTTCTTCAAACACATTTGTAAAGTCTTGCAAAACTGGAAAGTCCTCCAAGATTGGGATTTTACACTTTTATGGCTCTTCCACATGAGCTACATACAACTGACATACCTTTATGAAGCATCTCTTCATATTCAAATGTCTATTCTTTAGGAACCAAATAAGGAGAGAAGACAATGTCTATTCTTTGTGGCAATCTTTGTGTTTCTTCAAACACATTTGTAAAGTCTTGCAAAACTGGAAAGTCCTCCAAGATTGGGATTTTACACTTTTATGGCTCTTCCACATGAGCTACATACAACTGACATACCTTTATGGATATAGGTCTTGGAATGCCTTGCACTGACTTTTCTTGTCATTCTTCATCAAGACAAGTAGAGGACTTATTATGTTGGAATGAGTTTCATTATATTTCATTGTCATTATTCATCAAGACAAGTATATGACTTATTATGGCAATCTAAGACCACATGGTGTGCATCTAACTAATCTATCCTAATAAGAACATTGAAATAACCAAATGGTATTATATTCAAATCTTCAAAGGTATGAGTCCATTTATATCTAACAGATAACCCTTTACTAACTCATGGTTTTTCCTTTTTGTTATAATAGCCAACTAAACCATCCATTATCTATCACATTTACTTATCTTTAGCTGAAATATTTCAACCAAATTAGGAGCAATATAACTATGAATTTCTCTCGACTCAAATAAAATGGCAATAGGTTGATTGGAAATCTTACCTTCAACCTCAATCATGTTGGACTAATGATGCACATGTTAGTTGTCCATGACTACATATACTCTAAGAAACTTTATGGCCACATCTTCCATAATATTGGCCTCATGTATGTTGTGTACAATCATTATCATATCTCCCCTTCAAGGAAAATATCTATATAGGTGATTTTTTTGACATCCCCAACACTTTATTTATTGCCTTGTTCATTTTCCAAGAGACTATGTCATCCTAGGTTCACTCTAAGTTGGATTTCTTTAGTGATATGAATTTGTTTGGTTTGTGATGACAAGAGGCTTCATTCCTTTCTTCATTTGATCTTGTTTGTCTTTCTTCTTATCTCTCCAAGGCTTCTAAAAATCCGTCCTACTTTTGCTCTGATCATTACATGTGCTTGGGTTTTAGACAACCTCTTCAACAGTATTGGGTTCATCAAATTGAATTGTATCTCTTTAAAATGAAGGAAACCCACTTGGGAATATGTGCCTTTACCTCCTCTTCTTTGATAAACCAAACATATCTCGACAATTCAAAAAATTTCCTTTCATATTCTTCCATGCTCATGTTTTTCAACTTGAGTTCAAATAACTCTTCCATCTTCTTGTCATAATAATGTTATGATAGGTAATTTCATTGGAAATACCACTAGAAATGCTTCTATGAAATCCTATTTTCATCAATATATGTTACTTGAACCAACTGATCCCACCAAAAGGAATACTTGCATTGCAAGTTGTAAATGGCAATTCTACATTTCATATTGGAGGAATGGTTATGTAATTGGAGATATTTCCTCATTTCCAATAATGAGGCTTCAACATCTTTTCCCTTCTTGTTCTCACCATCAAAAGTAGTTGGCTTAGTATTTATAAGCTTCCCTTGCATCTCTTTTTCCACGTGTCTTCTTTTATGATGTCTAACTAGGGACATTTTTTCGTTGCTCCTTCATTCTTTAGATGTATATGACTTCTAGGTTATAAGATGTGGTATGCAGTGATGCCAATAATTTATGGCTGCACTTTTGGAGTGCCGAGATATTTCTTGAGATCTCCTCCTTGAATATTCTTTGCCTTCTTTGGCATGAATTAAACCTAACCCGATCTACATTTGCCTTTACAATAATTTCAAGCTTTGCATCAACTAAGTGTTCAACTAATTTTGTTGTTCTTAAGCCCTTAACATTCTTTCACTATTAGCTCTATAACTTTGCACCTCCATTCTCAATCTTTTCATTATTTCTACTAATTAAAGAGGTTCAATATGTTTTATGTTCCCATTATATTTGTTTCCTCATTTCCAACGTTGATATTTAAACCTTTGACTTCCTCTTCATGACTATACATTTTTTCCCTTCTTCCATTTTCTTCCCTAGTGTTGATCTGAATACTCCGATCTATAATCATATGAATATTCAATGTAATATTGTATCTACAATGTGTTCACACAAGTAAATTTGCTAGATAAACTTTATTTCCAAAATTCTACACAAGATTTCATATATATTTAAGAATTATGGAAACTACCCATTTGACAATTTTATAAAACTAGGGCTACATGCCCCTTTTTTTATCCATTTCTTGAAATATTTGAAGCACTTCTTTATGATCTAATTATTTGTAATTATTCTCCTATTGATCATAGTTCCAATGGCTATAACCATGCTTATTTATGAGCTTAGATATCAAAGTTACACTATTCC
Organism: Pseudotsuga menziesii; assembly: GCA_001517045.1. NCBI lineage: Eukaryota > Viridiplantae > Streptophyta > Pinopsida > Pinales > Pinaceae > Pseudotsuga > Pseudotsuga menziesii. Next base: position 320,982 of record LPNX010489906.1, on the reverse strand, counting down.
AAAATTAACAAATTTTCCCAATTATGTATTGTTCTTGCAGTTGCACTTAATCCTAGGGACCAACTTTTGAGGCATCTAGAAGAAAACCTCAAAGAAATCAAGGGAACATTTGTATCGAGCATTGAGGTACATCCGGATGCGAGTACTTGTCAACCTCCATATCTCTGGTATGATACTTCAATCATTTTCTAGATAGTTATGGAATTGTTAATTTTTGCTTTTTGCACTTCTTCTATTCTTGGATTTTTTAGCGAAAATTGTTGTGTCACAAATGGAGAAAAGTTGGAAAAACTTCACTTAGCGAAGTTGCTTGGCTTGTTGAGAAGGTCAAATGAAGTGTGTGTGTGTCTTCTTTTTTATATCTAGGATCACTTTCCTTCCTCCAAGTTTTCCAAATTCACTAAAAAAACTCCCATAATAATGGATTTGGCATATTTTGGCATCTTCGCTCAAAACCCCTTTGAATTCACCAAAATATCCATTGGGTGTCTCCATGCCTTGTCATAGACTATACTGTTAAAATTTGAGCCCCAATAGGCCCTTTATCAAAAAGTTGGCTACAAGTCTTCAAAAGTTACTAATTGTCCATTTTTGGAAATCTCGAGGTGAATAAGAAAACGCCTCCCTCTGGAATTTTTGCAGCCCTCATCGTTGCTGACTTACCCTTGAAATGTCATCAAAATCTAACCTTGTATGCTTATGTTATGGACAAAATCAGGTTTTGGCTCCATACTTGTTTATTTATTTATTTTATTTCTATTTAGTTTATACTTCAAATGTCGATGTGACAATATGCTAACGTGGCATGAAACATGGTGGTATTGGTGTCCATTTGGAGTAATTAGGTGCCACTCTCAGGGTTTTCCATGGCATTTCCTTCTAGCCTCAGTTCTCCATGTCATTGTGGGTCATTGTGGGTCATTGATCTTGATTCTTGATTAATCCTAACTGTTCACAACCCTTAACTCTCTCTCCTCGAACCCTTTTGTTTGATTTCCATGACGAGATATTGGTTGTTGTTCCATTTTGCATGATCAAATCTTGGTTGTTTGCATATGGCCCCTCTTGTAAAACCTTTGTCATTTTCATTTGTGCAAATGGTTGCAATTTGACAATCAAGTGGACTCGATGAAATCACAATAATTTATGATGATGTTCCCCACGTTAATCCATGCACTTATCTATGTGTGAAAGGATGAGATTGATTAATATGGGGTATGTGATCTAATCATGGTCATTTGTTGCATGACCCCTCTTGTTCACGCCCGATCACCTTCCTTGTGTGAAAAATTGTGATCTACTGATCTCGTGGGCCTAATTTAATCTCAAGCATTTGCGGACTTAGTGTTGGTGTTAAGGTACATTCATATTTACTTATGCAAATGATCGAGATCTACTATTTTGGGTGGCCTAATTTAATATTAGTTATCGTGTGCAAGCTTATGGATTTGTACTATGTAGAAATTTAGAAGTGACCAACGCGTTTCGAGTGGACCCTCCACCCATCATCAGGACCAGTTGTTCATAGTGTTACCCATTATGTTAATGTATGTTCTCCTTCTCTTGCCCGAATGCTCATTACTCGATGATCTTGATTGCTCAATACATTTAGGTCGCTTGTAGAGCTACCCTTAGTGTTAGGGTATGAGCACCTTTTATTGTATGAACAGTTGTGGTTTGATGATCTCACGATTAAATCTAGGCCATCTGCAACATAAATTGATTTCCCACTATGTTAAGTGGATGCTACCCATGCATTTGACCCCACTTGACACTTCCACCTATATATCCAATCCATTTGGCTTCTCCACATCATACCTCCTATACATGTTGGATTTTGGATTTCTTGAGAACACACACACACACATAAGTGGCTAACATGAAATTACATTTGACATTTATCCAAACTGGTAGTTTTTTCGTCAATTAACATTACTGATATTATTATTATTATTATTTTATAGTGGTTTGAACTTTACTTGAATTTTTCATAGCTAAAATTTCCCATTCACGATTTTTTACCACTATCTTTCATGCCAACTCCAATGCTGGTTCTAAAAAATAATACCTAGGCATTCGAAGCCATGGATTTCTTGAAGGCATTTCGTTAAACAATTAGCTTGCAAATTGTGTTTTTCCTCAAATTTTCACATAACCAACTCTAAAACTTTAAGATATTTAGTCCAACTACCTTTGATATTTGCCCCAACTATTCAAACAATCATTCAATCTTTTAATGAGTTAAACAATTGGAAGTTTCAACATTGTTTTCCCTAATTTTTTTTCTCTTATGCGTTCTATCAAACACTTCATGTGCAACCTCAAATTCTTCTCATAGAATTCAATTACGACCCTTGCAACCCTAGTGCTACAGCTTGTGGCTTTAATGCTACCTTGCCACGTACCCAACAACCTCTTACACACTATTTGGTTTACATCGTACTCCAATTCACAAATAATTCAAATTTCCCTTAACTTGCCATGCAATTATTTTAGAAGTGTAAGCAAATCTATAGCAACCAATTAACTAAAATATCCATTTCAAAACATGCATGCATTCCTACCATGAATTCATTTATATAATGGAAATTAAATCCATGCACACATACATTTCCATAAACAATAAATTAAATAAATACATAACAAAAATAATAACCATGGCATTCATGCCGCAATTGAGGAACTTATCTTTCTAAGAGAAACATTCCTCCAATTGGATGGAAATTAAGGACGTTCCTCCTAGCCACAAGCACTTTGTCACACTTATTCTTTCTACGATAGAGGCCACCCTTGAGCTTGGGCTATCAGTCCAAAAGGGTGAAGTTCCCTAAGCCTTTTACTCAACCTAAAACCTAGAGAAATCTCCAGTGTCAATCCCCCTCTACAACTTTCCCAATCACCAGCCCTCTCCCCCCTTAACCTCCATGACACAATGAACGAGATTCCATTCTTTAGATGCAATCCCTTAGTCTATCCCAATTCCCTTCTAGTTCTCTAATAGAGGTTGGAAAGGGAATATCATTGTTGGGACTCAAGGGAATCTCAATTGCGGGTCAGGTTTCCTCTCACAGGGCACAATAACCATTAACACAAATTTCCTATGGTAATTTTGCATCAACAAGTATGGAAGCTCAGGTTTTCTAATGCCATGTACCAACATCCAAGATGGTGAAAATGATTGCTATAATGGTACTTTGAACTCAATTCCCAACCTTTTATATACATGTTTAGAACTTGCCATGTGGCACTCATGAGGAGCTCACTTTTCCCTTCTAATCCTAGCTCAGGATGATTAATAAGGTAAGGGTTAACTAAACTATTCACAAAAACATGGGTTTAGAGACCTTGGGAGAATATCACTATCTGAGGTTTATAGTAAGGCCAAGGACTTAGGGTTATAATTCACTAGGATCCTCTCTCCTTAGCCCCCCTACGTTCTACAAATTGGTTATTTTCTGGCAAGAATCCTTTTTTTGCTAAGCTAGACTAAAATTATATTAAACAAAAGATAATATACAAAGTCTTAGTTTGTTGGTCTGCCATAAGGAAAACTAGGCCAACTACAAAACATGAGATTGTCATTTTTGAATCAACATTGTCCTACTATCCTTGAATCCATTATTTCTTACTCTAAGAGTATACCAATGATATCTAGATGAGTTGAAATAAATCCGAGGATAGATTGAGACCCAAATAGGAATAACACAAGAAAAACTAGGTAGTTTGATCATAATAATAAATAGATAAGATAGGAAAATTTTGAACCTGGGTTTGCAGACGCTACTTTGTTCCAAATTCAAAACCAACGGTGGCTTTGGCAATGAGTTGATTTTGACATATATATTCCTAACTTGATCCTGGAGTTCATCCATTTGCAACAATATCTCATTGCACTCTTACTTACTATGCATGGGGGCTTTCCCCAACAATGATTTCATTTGCCAGTAGAGGATAATTGGTTTGAAATAGTTAGTGTCATGGGTGTGATAAGTTCCTATGTTAACGATCCAAGGTTTCATTTCATATTCCATCTCCTCATCATATACCAAACCTTGTTCCATCTTTCACCTAGTCCTTCACTTGAGAGATATCTTGTTGGATATGGGCCATGACTCTTTATCTGTCTATAAGTCATAGTTGAGGGTGTGACCTCTTGCATAACTTGAGGTCAATGACTATGTCCTTGTATTCTATGCCCTCTTTTCCCATGCCCTTTTCTTGTCATGTTGTTGGGGCCAAATAGAAACTACCACCCATGAGATGAGGTGCCAATTGACGTTGCAGGAATGCTAGGAAAAAAATGAAAGCCCCACCTAAAAATTGCCAACGATATTTCCACTAACATGCAACATCACCAATTTGATACAGAAGGCCCTAGTTCTAGTTGAAGGAAATAACTTGAAAGGAATAATAACTAGCAATTACCACAAGACTCTAGCTTGGCAAAATCAAACTTGAGCTTCTAGCTTTGAGTGTTCATAAGAGGGACATTGAATTACAACCTTGTCATGGCATCTCTATTGCAGTGATCCGATCCATAACATCCCGAAACACTCATTCTCATCGTGTTTTTTGTTGTCCCTGACCAAGAGGTCTTCCAAACCATCATTTCACTAGGGGATTCCATAATGCAAAACATACCAATTATCTTAATCATGCCGACCTAGAACTATGCATTAATTTCCAAGCGGGTCATTGCCACTTGTGAGCTCTCATGCAACGCCTTGAAGTGGTGTCTCCACTTTACCATTTTGCGTCGCCCTATGAGCGGCCCTTCCCTGCGTCCTTGTTAACCTATTCAAGGATCGCGACAAGAATCATGTTGATTATTGATTTTATTTTTATTTTTAACAAAAGCGATTATGTTATATTGCAGGGCTCAGTGAAAGGGTGCTGAAAAATGAAACGTTACAGCAGTTGTCCATGATCCCAACTTCTAATAGACAAAAGCCGGCAGCGGGACTAAGGAGGAATCTCTAAGCTGACTACCTTATTAATAATAAGTTCATGAAGGCCAACCGTCATGGAGTTATTGGCAGCCTTATCTGCCAAATCATTAAGATTCCGGAGAATATGGAAAGTGTTTATCTTGCTGAATGATTTGATCATGGTTCTTATTCTCTTTAACATTCTGGTTAACCGATCATTCTTACTCCTATTACCTTCATTCAGAGCCTGCATTATTAACCTGGAATCACCAAAAACAATAGCTTCACCCACTCCCTTTTCCTTTAGCTGGATGAGGCCTTGCCAAAGTCCGTAAGCCTCGGCCATATTGTTGGAGTCGTAGCCGATATTCCAGGAGTATTCAGTCACGATTTTCCCTCCCGGATCCATTATAACTCCTCCTCCTCCTACTCTTCCCGGGTTCCATTTGGAAGCCCCATCGAAGAACAACTTAAACAACTTTCTTTCTCTTAACCAATTCTCAAATTGCTTCTTGTCCCTTCTGATCTCCCAGTCTTTCAGCTTATTATCGACCAAAGTATTTACTCCTTTGATGTTGAGGCTTTGGAGCCAGGTTCTTTCTATTTCGGTCAATTTTCCTTTATTGTCTGGAATTTTGGAAGTACTAATTACCTCTTTGAACAGAGCGTTGATTTTTATTGCGATCTTCCAAGCTGGCAGGTTTATATCCTGAAAAATTCTATGATTCCTTTCGATCAAAATACACCAGCAGATAATTTTGGGGAGCATCATCCAACAGGTCTTCAAGCCTTTTTTGTTAGTGAGATCTCCCTGGTAAAGACTGTCCTAGCTGAGAAAACAATTATGAATTCTATCCGGCGGTTGAAATTTTCCTCCCCATCGATTTAACACTTCGTTCCAGACCAAGGTGGCATATGAGCATTGTAAAAACAGATGGCTAATGTTCTCTGCGGCACCTACACAAAGTGGGCAGCGAAAAGGCCCAGCAAAGCCCTTCTTGATCAGATTCTCCCCTGTGAGAATTCTCTCATGCAGTAGTGTCCAGATGAAAAGATTTATCTTTGGCAGCGTTCTGATGCTCCACAACTGATTCCAAATTTTTGGATTGGCCAGCACATTAATTTTGGTAGCATATCGCCTGTATCCTTCTGAGGATGTGAATTTGCCAGGACCCCATCCCCGACTGTCTATAACGTTCTTGGTTAGAGGAGGTTTCCCCGCCAAATGTCTTAACAATTGGTTTTTTCCCTCCTCTAAATCGGCCGGGCATATTGGTATTGCCCATCCAGCCCAACGATGGGGCCTTTCAGTCCTCCACATTGAGATATCCCAGACAGTTAGGAGCTCTTGCGATTCCATCCAGCGCTGGAGACGGGTGAGGATTGGTGGCTCTATGTTGAAGATCGCGTCCTCCCATATTCTAACGTTTTTTCCATTTCTCGGGACCCAGTGCAGTTGTTTCCTGAAGAGAGGCAGTGCTCTGATACACAATTTGTAGGTCGGGGATCCATTTCTTATTGTTCTGTGCCCATCGAGACATCTGAGGCGCTGCCCAGGGAAGTACTTACCTCTCAAAATGTGACTGCACCAGGTCTGGGTGGAGTTTATCATGCCCCAGAGCAGCTTGGAGCCCATGGCTAAGTTCTGGGTTCTTAAATCTCTAATTTGGAGGCCTCCTTCAGTTCTTGGGAGTTTGACAGTTTCCCAGTTTACCAGGGCCATGTTTTTTCTTCCATTATCCCCCCTTTGCCAGAGAAAGGATCTGATCAAACCTTCTATCTGAGTGATAATTTTAATCGGAGCTAGCAGTAAAGAACATTGGTAAATCGTATAACTATTCAGGATTGCTTTTATGAGGGTTACCTTCCCTGCCAAATTAAGCTAGGCAGTGCCCCAGCCGGTGATTTTCTTTTTGATTTTGTCCACAATTGGAGACCAGGAAGAGCTCTTAGGCTTGTTTTTTAAAATAGGGACCCCTAGGTAGGTGAATGACTCCCAGGAGACAACTACAGCCATATTGAGTGCCCGAGAGATATCAAGCATGTCCTTGGGATTAATATTCCATCCATAGATTTGGATTTTCCTTGAATTAAGGTTGCTACCAGAGGCTAGGCAGTAGCGATTGATTTCCTTCTTGAACCGGCGGGCAATTGTCTGGCTGGCTCCTCCAAGCAGGAGGGTGTCATCCGCGAATTGAGCATGGTTAATGTCTTTGGTGTCTCTAGCCATCCTGATACCGAGGAGATCCTGATCGTTCCTGGCAGCTTCCAGCTGGAAACTAAGAACAGAGGCCTGAATGGCATAGAGTAGGGGGGAGAGCGGGCATCCTTGCCTCAGGCCTCTCGTGGCTTGGAAAAAGGGCCCAGCTCTTCCGTTGACTAACGGGGCTATCCAAGGGGTATTGATACAGGCCTTGACCCAGCTGATAAAGTCAGAGGCAAATCCAAAGCTCCGCATGACCTGAAATAAGAAGGGATGGCTGACTCTGTCAAAGGCATTTGCTAAATCGATCTTCACCACCATTCCTTTGTCTCCGCTCTTCAGGCTAGAATGGATAGCCTCTTGAACAAGGATGACATTATCCCCGATCTTTCTTCCTTTGACAAAGCCACCTTGGTTCTCCTGGATTAGATAAGGCAGGATGGTTTTTAGTCTGCTCGCCATGATCTTAGTGATTATTTTATAGCCAATGTTGCATAATGAGATTGGCCTGAACCTGTCGAATGACTTGGTCTTTCTCTCTTTTGGAATGAGGTCCAGGAATGCTGAATTGGTACTTCCTCCTATTTTAGTACTTCTCTGGGATTTGGAGATCGTTTTGAATAAGTCCTTTTTGACAATCTCCCAGCATATTTTGATGAAGGAGGCATTGAATCCATCAGGCCCCGGGGCACTGTCCTCTTCCATGCCAACGACTGCTTCCTTTATTTCCTCAATTGTAACATTTTTTATCAGGTTATCATTATCTTGGTTCTTCACGGCTCTGGGGACGAGGTTCAGAAGCTCAGCATCTTCCGGAGTTGGCTGGGCCGTGAACAATTTGTGGAAATGCTTGGACGCCTCTATTTTAATAGCTTCATAATTGGTGATCAACCCGTCTGTGGTCTGAATTTCGGTCACCCTGTTGTAATTCTTTCTCACCTCAACCAGTTTATGGAAGTAGCTGGTGTTTCTGTCACCCTCCCTCAACCATTTGCTCCTGGATTTGGTCTTCCACCAGATCGACTCCTGCCTGCATGCCTTGTGGAGATTTGTTTGCAGCTTGGTCTCTAATTGAATATCCTCTGCAGCCACGTTCCCTTCCTCTATTTTAGACTGGTGAGTTGCCAGTGCAGTGGCAGCGTGGAGTTTAGCTAGGACGGGTGAGGGGGTCAATTTGGCCCACGACTTCAGTTTCTTTTTGACCCTTCTTAATTTCTCCTCCTAGATGTAGAAGGGAGACCCAATGACCGGGAGGGCCCAAGTCTCGGTAACAATCTTTAGGAAATCAGAGTTGTTGGCCCACTGGGAGCTGAATCTGAACGGTATTGGCCCAAGGTTTTTGTCATTCTCCATCTCGAGAAGTATTGTTTTGTGGTTCGACCCTCCGAATGGGAGGATCTTAGAGGACAATTTCAGATCTAGAAGGAGGAAGGTATCCTGAATGAGGAAAAGATTGAGCCTGGAAGCTATGTGCTCGGGCCCAGTCCTTTTGTTGTTCCAGGTATATTTATCGGTTGTGGGCTTCACATCTATGAGATTCCAGTCTAGTATGATGTCGTCTACCAATTCTCTAATGGGATCTCTGACTAAGGATCCTCCTCTTTTTTCTTCTTGGCTGAGGATGACATTTAAGTCCCCAGCTAGAACAACGTTTCCCTGCAGATTGCTCCTTTCTTCCTGGAGGAGGTTCCAGCATATTTTTTTTTCTGCATAGGAGTTTGGGGCGTAAATATTATAAATTCTTACCTGGATGTTGGATTCTTTGTGCCTCAATTGAGTGAGGATCCAGGAGGAGTTGTACCTGATGTCAACGGCCTCATACTTTATGTCATCCCATAGGGTGCCTATGCCGTCGGAGGCTCCCCTGGAGCTGATGGCAGCTTTGCCTCTTTTCTTCCAGAATTTGGTGCTAGTTTGGAGGAATGCTTCTTCCTCCATTTTGGTCTCCTGGATCAGGAGGATGTCCGGATGGTGCAAGGATATTAGATCAGACATTGCTTCTTCCTTTGACTTGCTTCCGAGCCCTCTGCAGTTCCAGGAGAGGACCTTCATTACTTACTTTTGGAGGTCAAGGGTATCCCTTTCTGGGCATGCCCCTGATGGCGGGTGTTCCTGGTACTTTTCAGCAGCTTTTCCAAGGTTTGCTGGGATCCTTGGAGTTTATCCTTGTAGGTGGCTTGTTCCCTTTCCTCTTTCTTAGACTTTCTGCCTTTGGTTTTGGTTAGTCCGGGGGTGGAAATTTCTATTTCCCCTTCCTCTTCTTCTTCTGCAGATTCAGGTTCTTCCTCCGATTGGTCCGTGCTTTCTCCTAATTTGGTCACGAGATTGCCTTCGTTTTGATCTTTCTCTTTAGGATCTGAAATGGCTTCTTCGGGCTCCTTGTTGTCCCCACTGTTTGATTTCTCGTCTTCTTCATTGGGTTCTTCCCTTGCTTTGTTAGCATTGCTGAGGGTGGTTAGATCTTGAGAGCGCTCGATGGGATCTCCATTTGTTTCTCTATTTCCCACATCTTTCTTTGGCGCCTCGGCAGGGGGATTTCTAGGTTTGTTCCTGTTAACCTTGTGCCATCCCACTGACTTGTTTTGTTGGATATCTGGTTTCTTAGGGCAATTACGGATGAAATGCCCGTATTCGTGACAACCTCTGCATTTGAAGGGGAGCTGTTCATAGTCCAGCTTTTGGAAATGTGCCCAGTTCCCGACTGTTAGCTTGATAACTTTTGGCAGTCCGGCTTCAAGGTCTACCTCAACACAAATTCGGGCGCAGGCGTATTAGTCCTTGGGGCTGGCCATGTCGATGTAATTCCCCAGGGCATTCCCAATAGCTTGAAGGGATTTGGGGTTCCAGCAGTGCATTGGGAGGTTGGGGAGCTTGACCCATACCGGAACAACTTTGGGGATGTCCGCCTCAGGATCGAAGTCTGGAGACCAACCATTGAGATAGAGTCCTTGCGGGCCCATGAAGTATGGCCCATTCCTGAAGATTAGCTCTTTGTCTTCCTTGGATTCGAAATCGAAGAGGAAATAGCCTCTCCCGACGGAGTAAGAGGCCACATTTTTTGAGATCAGTGGCCTCTAGTTTCTTTGGATCTAGCTGTCAGTGGTCTTTGGCGAGGGCCAGAGCCCCATGAACTGACCGATCCGGGCCCTGTCAGCAAGGGAGAGGGCGACCCGGATTGTTTCTTCCGGTGGAAGGGCCACTTCCGGGACATCTTCGATTCGTTTGACGAATTTCGGGGGTTCTCCTTTGCCGGATCTGTGACTATGCGAGGTGATTAGCCGATTGAAAGCCTCCGAGCGTTCAGGGAGCGGATCCCTGCTTGCCCCGGACTCCATCAGAGCCAACTGAGCTCAGGGCATGACCAGATCGGCCTTCTGCCTGGGATTTCTGCAGCGATCAAACTCCTCAGATTGGTCTGCGTCCAGATTCGTGCTGCATGGGGACGCTGGTCGCTGCCTTGGGCTCGTGCTGCATGCAAACGATCCTTGGGATCGGCTCCAGGCTCCAGGCGAGAGTCAACTCCTGCAGGTTGATTCGATGTCAGATCTAGGATTATTGAAATTATATATATCAAATTGTAATAGAAAAATTAGAAAATACAAAATTCATTTTTTTTAAAAAACAATAATTTCAATAATCCAAAATTATAATTTTAACAATTATTGCAAAATTAACAATATCATAATCCAAAATTATAATTATAATTTAAAAATATCATGACCAAATCTAAATGTAACATACTTATTTTTAATAAAAAAAAAAAAGGTTCAAAATCATGAAACCTTCCACCTTTCCTCTTTTGAAATGTCGACAATGTCTGAACAAAATGAGTCCCTTTTACCTTTACACACACGATTGGAGAGGAGTAGTCTTGGTGTTGGATGGAATTAATGCTAACTCTTACCTCTTACATTTTTTCTTTCAAACGCTTGTTCCATCTCCATGATTTTTTGAATGCGGGGAAAAATGGAAAACACCCTCACGGTCGTATTGCAAGCGTAGTCTGCTTACTGAAATTCTTCTTCGCATACACACATGCTTGTTTAATAGAAGACGATGAGCATCAGTGGAGGAAGTGTGTTGATTGGGCACTGTCCATTTGTCCTTCTGCGCTCTGCAGCTAGACATCTGTTCCTCTCTGCAACAACTTTAAATACAACATGTTCTACCAGCATTGCCAGAGCCAAAATCAAGGTCTGTATATATTCCACAATATCCAATTTCCTTATTTAACGATTTTTTAATTGTTTTCCACGTGGGGATTGCTGTAAAGGCCGAACATAACAAATACAAAGGACCTACTCCAAAGAAGGATTTGGTACAAGAATGGATATCCAAGAATGACAATGTGATTCGAACCTCGCCCATATACGTCGGCTGCTTGTCCCTGGCTGCTGTGATTCTTAACCGCAGTATATCAGGAATTTCTCCCATTGCTGATGCCAGCAGGTACCCCTTTTCATTATAAGTTTTATTCATGTATCATCTAAAATTCTTGCAAGCACATTGCTTGTGTACAACTAAATTTGTGACATGGTTGGAGTTTCACAGGAGAGTAATAATCACGCCAATTCATTGGATTTCATTTTGCTCTTTTCATGGGTTTTTTAGGGTTGTTGGGCAACGATGATATTGAGCAGTGGCCAAAGCTGCTATTGTCATTAGGCTTAATGCGGATTATCTCTTAGAAAAAAAGAAAAAAAAAACAGGGTTTTTTTTCACATCTATAAAAATATTAGTTATTTTTTTTCCTTTTTTTTTTAAATTTTTTTAATTTTAAGTGGGCGAAGCTTAGGGTTCAAACATAACTATGTGGTTAAACACCCATGTTCCCAATGTAGTTTGGGAAACTACATTGGCTGCTTTAGTTATGATGGTTATTTATTTACAATTTTACTCATAAAGCCCATGGGTGTGTGTGGTCTAGCAGCAAAGTTGTGAGGTGATTGAACTTGTATTAACGCTGAGACACAAGTTCAAAACCCCTTGACTGGTTGCAGAAGAGGGCAGTTGCAAATCTTGGATGATTTTGATGCATAGAAATGCCCTTCACAGTGTGGTCGCTTAGCTGAAGGACAATGGTTAGCAACATTTCCACAAAAAATAAATTAAACCTTTTTGCTCATACTGATCCTAGTGACTTGGGGCACTCTTCAAATCACCCTCCAAAAGGACTCAATAAAGTCACTCAAAAGAGTGGACTAATTAGTAAAAACTGTTTAGTCCACCTCCATCTGACCTGATGAGAGGGTAGGTTGTAATTCCTTCTTTGAGAACCCCTATGTTTGTGGGTCTATTTGTACGTGTGGAAATATGCAACCATCATAAGTCAATGTTGTAATTGATATGTACATGAGATTGTGTAAGTTTTAGTGAGGGCCCAAGGGTAGTACCTCACTAGATATCATTAATAGCCATGCAGGCTATCTAAACACATACACACCTATATTCATTTTGTTAATCTAAGACCTCGTGAGTGAGGCAAGTACATAATATAAATAATAATCTGAGATGAATCATGTGGATAACAAGAATGCCAAGAGGAGGGGCTGCGGTTCAACGTGCAACATTGAGAGTAAGTGAGAGGGTGATTGTTGGGGACACATGTCATTTGGAGAAATCTATGCATGACTTGATTAAGTACACTTTGTGAAGATGATACCTCTTGTTTCCCATGCAAAATCTATGTTCCATCAATAAATATTATTTTTTATTTTTTTTGCAAATCTTTTCGAAGTTCTCAAGTTCCGAAGTTGGTTCTCATTTCTTCCCATTAACCCTAGTCCCATTTCTATCACTACATCCCATACCTAGATGTAAGCCAACGAGTTGTTGATCTGCTTTCATGATTGGACTTTGAATATATGTTGTTGAGTTGTTGTATATATGTTTGCTCTTATTCACATCAGCCCTTTAACATTGAGACACCATTGGCATCTATTGAGACCCAGAGACTTTGGAGGAGGTTGTGAGAAACCAATTATTGTGAAGGTCAGTTAAGAAACAAATCATATTTTAACAAGTGGAAAGATATGAAGAGAAAAAGACAAGAAAAAAGGCAAAAGGTGTATAAACCTTCCATCTTTAAAGGTAATAAGAGCACTTTATTGTTTATTCATTCGTCATAGAGTAGAACTCATGCCACGCACAATCAAGAGAAAGGTAGTGAATGTATAATGTTTTCATGTGGAGAAGGTCTTTGTGCTAAAATTGTCCAAAGAGGCAGGGAAATGTCAAGGGATTTTGCAATGTACAAGAAGCATGTACTGCGGGAAATATGGTTCATGTGCAAAGGATTAATGCATCCTTGGCCGGGGTAGAGATTCTAGGTAAATCGAGAATCAATCTATTTCTATTTTGATTGACCTTGGAGCTAGTCATAGTTATATAGTGCCTAAAATAGGTGAAAGTTGTAAGCTTAAGAAGTATAAGCATTGCAAGTTGCACTTAGTCCAATTGGTGATTGACATAGAGGGATTGTTAGTGAATTAGTAAATTTATGGCTCATATGGACTTGAATTTGTTACTTCTTGGGTCTTATGATGTATTGATTGCCATGGATTCATTAGAGCCACATAAATTGAACGTTCGCTGCCATAGCAAGAGTTTAGAATGCATTGACGATGAGGGGAAAGTGGAACGTTTTCAAAGGCATTCCTAGGCCTATATCAACAAGGACGATTTTGTCCATGCAGATGAAGAAGTATTTTAAGATGTTAATTTTTTTAGACCATGGTAAATAGATTCTGCATTCTAAAATAATTCAAATAGAAAACTAGATTGCTGAAAACTTAAACTCACTCAAAACCAATGTTATCAGAATTGGATCGGTCATCAAACTGGTGGAACCCAAAAGCTGGAAATCGGTCAGAAGACTCAGAACTAGAAAAAATTTGGCAAACAAAAAAATACATAAAGTATTCACATTTTGAAAAAAAAGTTATATTCATGTACATCCAGGTGAATCCAAGCCATTAAATACAAACATGCAAAGCTTTCTCATGTATGTAGCAAGTGAGGGTGCATATAATTAAAATAGGATCGAGAGCAATCCATATCTAAACCAAAATACATAAACAAAGAAGCTCTAAATGGCCTCTAGGTCCAAAAAACATCATGCCACAACAAATAACTATAATTTATTCTTATCAAAGCAACATGCATTTCCGTTGTGACTTCTTTAGGGCAGGAATCGCAAACTACGACATCTTTGCACACAACTTGAGCTAGGTGGTGTTTTAACTTGTTTATACCCCCATACATAGTTGTTGGTTAGTAATTGCACCTTACTTGATCAACCTTCCCTGGGACCACCCGGACACAATGTTCCCATGCTTTATCAAGAGGTCTTCTAGGTCTTCCCCTCGGTGCCATGGATCTGATAGTGGAAAAAGAATAAATTAAAATGAATTTTATTTATAAATTAAAATGAAATGAATTTTTTTAATTAAATTTAACTCATTTTGGCAAGCTGCCATCACAACCTACAGGCCTGTAGGAAGCTACAAGGGGTAGCCTATAGGTCTTTGGGTTGTGATGGTAGCCTTCACAGGTGCCTAAACAATTTTTTTTAAAACACAATTAAATTAATTTAAAACAAAATTAAATTTAAAAGTTTAAAACAAAATTAAATTAATTTGGCAGGCTGTGTAGGCTACCATCACAACCCACAGGCCTGTAGGTTGCCCCCTATGGTAGCCTATAGGCGGGTTGTGATGGCAGCCTCCCCAGGTCTGTGTAGGCTGCCGTCACAACCTATAGGCCTGTAGGTTGCCACTGAGCATCCTACAGGCTTGTAGTCTGTGATGGCAGCCTCCCCAACCCTATGTAGGCTTCCATCACAACACACGGGCATGTAGGCTGTGATGGCATCCTACAAGCCTGTGGGATATGATGGCAACCTACATAGCCTACCAGAGTTCAAACTCCTTATCAAACCAAAACCAAAATAGACTCTTGTCCTTCCTCAATGCTCGGAGTCTAGACTCTCGTCCTTCCTCAATCAGTGCGCAAATCTAAACATGCAAATAATAGAGACGAGCTCGCGGGCAAATGAAAAGAGCTCGAGGGGAGTGAAGATGACGTGGTGAGTGAAAGACGAGACTGGTGCCTTCTTAAAGGCTTTTTTCGTTTCAACGTTCTCCAAAACTCCAATCGTAGGTCAACTAGTCCGTTGAATCAACATACGCGGTTTTCTTTTGGAGAGACCACGGACTCGTGAGTCTGGTGAGTAAGTGGCGATTTTGGCGAGTACTCGGTGAGTTTTGTGGGTACTGAGTATGCACCCCGAGTTTTCAGCGAGTAATTGTTTCCTCTGTCACTCAACCAGACTAACCATACTCGACGAGTATGAAACTAGTGAGACTACACTGATTAGCACCACCAACATTGAGGTACACAGAGGGGTTGATACTCTTGATTAATTGCCAATCCCATACCCTCATATATGATAGAATTCAATGGAAACATTGCAATTCTGAAATCCTGAATATTTTAAGTCTGTTGAATTCCTAATGGGATCTAAAATTCTACTTTTTGCATATGAACTTTGATGAGGTTGGAAGCACTCTTAAACATCTTGAAGGTTGAAACAATTAATGGTAATGTTAAAAGTTTAAGTAAAATGATAGAAAAGGAAACATAAGGAGAATGTCAGCTTTTACTTTAAAAATCTAATATTACAAGTAATTACTAGGGTCTAGGGTTAGTTTTAGGGTTTTTCTTTACCTTTTTTTAATTCCATGGTGAAAATTGTGGTCCCAAGTGCAACGTTCGAGTTGTACAAAACTGGCTGGTTTAGGTATTTAAGCCCGGTTTTGTACTTGAGCCAGTCCTATGCGCAATGTATGGGGCTATACGAAACTGAACGGTTTCATACAGAGTCGTCTGGTACAGGTACAAAAATCGACCAGTGCAGTATAGAATTGGTTGCTTTTGGTTAAGGGTCGTGATTTGGACTGGTTAGGCATGTAAATCGATCAAATTGGTTGGTTTTGGCAAAATTGGTCCGGGTTCGATAACACTACTCAAAATTGCAACTCAAATAATGCTAGAATCTATTAACATATACTGCAATATAATATGATAGAGACTTAGTAGATGGACTGTCAAAACCTGTTACTGCTTTCTCATTAATTTTGATATGAAATCTGCTACAAGAAAACAACAACAAACTAATTCATTGTTTGTTGCTAAAAAACTGAACAAATAATATCCATACCCCTTCTTTTTATTACAATAAAAAGGTCTTGTTAGGGTTACAAAAATAGATTTTGACTCCTAGATCTATTGTACTCTTATCTTTGCATGACATAAAGTCTGTAATTAGTGTGTTGTAAGGAAGAGATAAGGCTTCCTTGAGATTTGCGCCCTACCTACTAGATTGCATGTGCCTAATTGAACTTACACTTAAAGCAAAATTTAGAACATTGCTTAATAAAATTGAAGCTAACACATGCATCTTGCATGTGCCCTCTTTTACTTAACTTAGATATGATATGTGTTGATTTTTCTGAGTAGCATCGAGAGCCCTTCTCTTAGGAGAGTGGGACCACCTGGTCTGGGACCACGGTGAAGACTCAACCCAGTGTTGAGTGACCATTCTGTTGAAGGGTAGATATCTGGTTTGGGACCATGATATAGACCCAACTCTGCCCTGGGTAGACTCAACCTTGTGTTGAGTAGACATCTGGTCCAGGACCACGATGTAGACCAGTCTGGGACTGATAGACTCAGCTTAGTTCTGAGTAGCCATTCTCTTGGAGAATGAAGAGACTATAAGCCCTAGACTGGGTCAGGGCATGTGTGTGGCACTTTGACCCTTGATCTATGGGCTTGGTGTGCTTCTCCAAGGATTAGCTACCCTTGGTTAAGTTACCCTAGTACCAGATCTAGGTGTTATACAGTGTGTGAGATAAAAGCATTAATAACTCTCTTGGTTTATGATGATGTACTTTTGAAATTAAAAACGGACCACAGGTAGTGACCATAGGGGCACTTGGAAAAAGGCCAAAGTCAAAAGTCAAAATAAATAAGGACTTTTTGACCACAGGAAAATGGCCACAAGTGAAAGTCTAAATAAATAAGGACTTCTTATAAAAGTCAAAGGAAAAATAAAAGGACCCTTTTGGTAAAAGTGAAAGTGAAATTAGGAAAAGATTAAAAATATTATTATTTTTATCTTTCCTAATCTTGTCCACTTATAGGTGAACGAAGGCTATAAAAGAAGATCAAGTCTTCTCATTATATACAAGTTCTCTCTCACAGGTGAAGCTGCTACATTTATTGAAAAAGATCTTTGCCTCAGCCTAGGGCATCATCAGCAAACCCTCAGCTAGGGTTTCATCAACATTCTTCATCTCAGAAGTTTTGTGACAACTCTTAAATTTTTCGGGCAGCCCACACTCTCTCTCTCTCCTCTTGGGCTGTCTGTTTTTTTTTTCCATGTAGCCGTACAGTCATCCGGGCAGCTCATTTTTTTCGGGCAACCAAGTGTTGGGCAGACCCCTCCTCTCGGGCTCCCTTCTAGGGCTCGGCCCTTTCATTCTTGCCTTCGGGCAGCTAGCAAGAGCAACCGACAAGGGCTAGGGTCTGCTGCAAACCTACGGGCAACCCATCGGGCACACCGAAGTGGGTGTTGCTGCTACCCCGGACCCTTTGGGGAGCTCACGGGCAGGCCCTAAGGAGTCCGATCAGGGCTGCTCATCTCTCGGGCAGCAACAGAGCTGCATTTTCGGGCAGCTGGGCAGCCTGGGATTTTTTTCGGGCAGCAGGTAATTTTCTGGGCAGCTATCAGTCTGAGATTTTTACTGACAACTGTGATTTTTCGGGTAGGAGAGAGAAAATATCAGTCTTCTGGAAAAGGCCCTAAATTTGTAATTTTTGCAAATTTTGGAAATTGTAGGTAAAATTATCAGTCTGAGTTTTACTGATGAATTTTACTGTTACCGTGGAAAAATTCCAGATCTGGAATTGAGGAACTTTTTGAAGAATTTTTTTGAGTCATCTCATTTACGAGATGAGCTATTAATGCTTTTGGGGTTTTTGTCCTTTGAAGGTTTCCCCAGTGAAAAATCTTGTGTCAATGTGATGAAATAGTTTTTTACTACTGCTGAATTGTTTTAAGTAGATCTGTAAATTTTTAAAGTTTATGCTAATGCTAAAAATTCAACATGGTATCAGAGCTTAGCATGTGAAAACACAATAAAGGGACATTGCTGTTGTTTCTCATAGATCTTGGAATAAGATTTGTAGATCTAACATTTGAATAAGAGACAGAGATGGCTACCGTTGGTTTCAAATCGGAAGAGAAGCTCTATGGTTCAGCAAACTTCAATTCTCGGAAGGCCAGGTTGACAGCCCTTCTTGATGAGAATGACTTGGATGACATTGTTCTTAATGTCACAGAAGAACCAACTACAAATGCTGGTAGGCTTGCCTACAAGAGGAAGCAAGGTAAGGCTAGAAGAGTCATTTATGATTCTATCAAAGAAGAATTGATGCCTAACATCACAGCCTTGAATACTGCTATGATACGTTGGTAAACCTCTATGAAAAGAAGGCTCCTAGTCAAAAGAGTCTTGAAGAAGAGGCTACGAACTTTGAAGCTGAGCAAAGATGAAAATGTTGGTTCCTTCTTCACCAAGATCAAATAGGTAAGGGATCAACTCCTTGCTATTGGTGTTACTGTTGATGACGATGATCTTGTGCAAACAGTAGTTGATGGTCCCCCAAGCTCTTGGGAAACTTTCATGGCAGCCGTCTGTGGACGAGATAATCAGCCAACCTTTGAAAGGATTTGGCATGATTGCATACAAGAAGCAAGGAACACTGACAAGGTAATCAAACAGGATAACCTTGCACTTGCAGCAAAGACCAAAAGGTTCAAGAAACCTTCTTCTCAGCAAAAGAAAGGGAAGAAACCTCAAGGTAATTTTTCTAACATGTCTAAGATTGAATGTTATGCTTGTCACAAGTTTGGACATTATGCTAGAGACTGCAGGCAGAACAAGAAGAAACCCAAGAGAAGGTTTTAGGCATCTGCTGCAGAAGTAGAGGAAGAAGAAGATGAAGAACCAAAGAAGAAGAAGAAAACCAAGGCTAATAAAACTGACGAAGCCTAGAAGAGAGTACTCTTTGATTTCTGCTCTAACTGGTTCTTTCTCGGCTTGCTCCACTTCTTGGTTGGTGGACAGTGGTGCCTCCAGGCACATGACAGGTAACCGTGGTACCCTCACCAGTTACAGAAAGAAAAAGTTCACCACTCAGGTAGAACTTGGAGATGACTCCACTTACAAGATTGAAGGAGTTGGCTCAACTTCACTTCAACTTGACTCAGGTACGGTTCTTCATGTTGATGATATTCTTTATGTTCCTGGTTTAAAGAAAAATATTTTATATGTTGCTGGTTTAGAAGACAAGGGCCACAGAGTCCTTTTTATAGACAAGAAGGTCTTTTTATGGGCAAAAGACACAGATCTAGACTCAGCAGTTCAGATTGGGGTTTGAGAGGGAGACCTCTACAAGGCCTCCAAAGTTTCCACTCATGCTTTGGTACATCACTCAGTTGATCCTTGTGAACTTTGGCATAGAAGGTTTGGACACCTTCACTACACAACTCTCCCAGGATTGCAGAAGATGGTCACATGTATGCCAGAAGTTTCTCCAAAACATGAAGGAATTTGTAAAGGATGTGCTCTAGGTAACAGCACTAAGAAATCCTTTCCCAGAAGCAAGAGTAGATCTAAAGGTATTTTGGATTTGATTCATTCCGACATTTGTGGGCCCATGTCTTCACCCTCCTTGAGTGGGTGTTTATATTATGTCTTGTTTATTGATGACTACTCTCTGAAATCTTGGATTTACTTCCTTAAGGCCAAGAGTGAAACCTTTGACAGGTTCAAAGAGTTAAAGACACTGATTGAAAATCAGACTGGCAGGCACATCTGTATCTTGAGATCAGATAACGAAGGTGAGTATGAATCTAATGAGTTTGATGATTTTTTGTCGAGAAGCAGGAATCAAGAAAGAGCTGACAGTGCCTTGCAACCCCCAATAGAATGGGGTTGTAGAAAGGAAGAATAGAATGATCTGTGAGGCTGCTAAAGCCATGATCACTGATCTAGATCTTCCTTTGTCTTTATGGGCTGAAGCTATCAGAATTGCAGTATACATTCAGAACAGAAGCCCACATGCTATCTTGGGTGAGAAGACTCCTGAATAAGTCTTCACCAAGATGAAACCTGCAGTTGATCACATGAGGATATTCGTTACTCCTGTGTATGTTCATGTGCCAAAAGAAAAAAGGGCTAAGCAAGAGCCCTTCGGTAAGAAAGGTATCTTTGTTGGGTACAATGATTGCTTGAAGGCTTATCGAGTATATATACCTGGACAGAGGCACATTGAGGTCAGCAGAGATGTGATCTTCCATGAGGAAGCGGTGTTTCGTAAAACACTAGAGCTTTCATTGGAAGATACAATTGCCCCGCTTGAGTTTCCAGATTCAAAAATTCAGTGGGAGGAAGCGGAATTTGATGATCAAATTCCAGATGTTCCTGAGAATATTGAAAGTCCACTAGAAGAACTACTTGAAGTTCCTCCTTCCAAAAGGAGACATGCTTGGTACTGAGAGACAGTACAAGAAGCCGAGAAGCATAAAGCTCCTCTAGGGACTTTCAGAGAAAGCATAATACCACAGAAGTAATCCGGTCTTATGAGTCAGCTTATCAGTTTTAGAACCTTCATCATACGTAGATTCAACAAGTAAACATGTATGGGTTGATGCCATGATTGAAGAGTATAAGTCAATCATGAAGAATGATGTTTGGGAAGTTGTTCCCAGACCTACAGGAAAGTTAGTAGTGACTTCTAGATGGCTTTATAAGATCAAGCATGCTGCAGATGGCAGTGTGGAGAAGTATAAAGCCAGATTTGTAGCTCGTGGCTTCACTTAGAAAGAATGCATTGACTATGATGAGACATTTGCACCTGTTGCCAGGTACACTACCATCAGAACCATCATTTCACTTGCTGGAGTTTTTGGATGGAAGTTACATCAAATGGATGTAAAGACAACCTTTCTCAATGGTAAGATTGAGGAAGAAGTTTATATTTAACAACTTGAAGGCTTTGCTACTCATGGGAAGAAGACCCATGTATGTAAACTGAAGAAAGCCTTGTATGGACTAAAACAGGCTCTGAGAGTCTAGTATGCCAGGATGGATGGATTTCTCCATAGTTTGGGGTTTTCCAAAAGTACAGTTGATTCTAACTTGTACTTTAAAGTTGTTTATAATCATGTCTTAATACTTGTTCTATATGTAGACGACTTGTTTCTTACAGGTGATGAACAGTTGATAGACCAGTGTAAGAGGGAGCTTACCTCTGAATTCGAGATGAAAGATCTTGGATTGATGCATTACTTCCTTGGCTTAGAAGTCTGGCAAAAGCCAGGTGAGATCTTCCTGACGCAAGGAAAGTATGCAGTAGATATCTTGTAGAGATTTGGGATGCAGGACTGCAAGTCCATGAGTGTACCAATGACTACCAACTTGACAAAGTTGCAGGATTCAGCCTCTAGTTCACAGAGTGTGGACTCTACTCTATACAGACAGCTCATTGGTTCCTTGATGTATCTCGTGCATACGAGACCAGACATCTGCTACACAATGAATGCACTGAGTCAGTTCATGTCAGATTCGAAGCACATACACTTGGTAGCTGCGAAACATGTACTTAGGTATGTGCGAGGTACTATCACATATGGGCTCAGGTATACTTCCAGCAGTGGAGTATTGTTATCTGGATATTCAGATTCAGTTTGGGCTGGTAGTACAGTTGACCGGAAAAGTACCTCTGGTTATTGCTTCAGTATGGGATCAGCAATGATCTCTTGGTCCAACAGGAAGCAGGGTTCCATAGCTCAGAGTACAGCTGCGGCAGAGTATATTGCTGCAAGCGATGCCTGCAAGGAAGTAGCTTGGCTTAGAAAGTTGTTATTTGATTTGTTCGAGGGAAAGCTTGACTCAACAATCATACATTGCGATGATCAGAGTTGCATAAAGCTTTCAGAGAATCCAGTGT
Organism: Pseudotsuga menziesii; assembly: GCA_001517045.1. Taxonomy (NCBI): domain Eukaryota; kingdom Viridiplantae; phylum Streptophyta; class Pinopsida; order Pinales; family Pinaceae; genus Pseudotsuga; species Pseudotsuga menziesii. Next base: position 298,770 of record LPNX010489906.1, on the reverse strand, counting down.
TTCATGACAGATCGAAACACATTGAAATGAGGTATCATTTCATCAGAGACCTAGTGCAGAGAGGTGCTCTGAAGTTGTAGTACATTTGTATAGATGAACAGATTGTAGATATCTTGACCAAGCCTCTGACAGCATCAAAGTTCGTGTACTTTGGTCACAAGCTTGCTATGGTAGAGAATGCCTCTCTTGTTGAGAGGGAGTGTTGATTTTTTGGAGCAACATCGAGAGCCCTTCTCTTAGGAGAATGGGACCACTTGGTCTGGGACCACGGTGAAGACTCAACCCAGTGTTGAGTGACCATTCTATTGAATGGTAGATATTTGGTCTGGGACCATGATATAGACCCAGCTTTGCCCTGGGTAGACTCAACCTTGTGTTGAGTAGACGTTTGGTCTGGGACCACGATGTAGACCAGTCTGGGACTAGTAGACTCAGCTTAGTTCTGAGTAGCCATTCTCTTGGAGAATGAAGACACTGTAAGCCCTAGACTGGGTCTGGGCATGTGTGTGGCACTTTGACCCTTGATCTATTTGCTTGGTGTGCTTCTCCAAGGATTAGCTACCCTTGGTTAAGTTACCCTAGTACTAGATCTAGGTGTTACACAGTGTGTGAGATAAAAGCATTAATAACTCTCTTGGTTTATGATGATGTACTTTCGAAATTAAAAAAGGACCACATGTAGTGACCACAGGGGCACTTGGAAAAATACCAAAGTCAAAAGTCAAAATAAATAAAGACTTTTTGACCGCAGAAAAATGACCACAAGTGAAAGTCTAAATAAATAAGGACTTCTCATAAAAGTCGAAGGAAAAATAAAAGGACCCTTTTGGTAAAAGTGAAAGTGAAATTAGGAAAAGATTAAAAATATTATTATTTTTATCTTTCCTAATCTTGTCCACTTACAGGTGAACGAAGGCTATAAAAGAAGATCAAGTCTTCTCATTATATACAAGTTCTCTCTCATAGGTGAAGCTGCTACATTTATTGAAGAAGATCTTTGCCTCAGCCTAGGGCATCATCAGCAAACCCTCAGCTAGGGTTTTCATTAGCATTCTTCATCTCAGAAGTTTTGTGACAACTCTTAAATTTTCCGGGCAGCCCACACTTTCTCTCTCTCTCCTCTCGGGCTGTCTATTTTTTTCTTCTCCAAGTAGCCGTACAGTCCTTCGGGCAGCTTAGTTTTTTCGGGCAGCCAAGTGTTGGGCAGACCCCTCCTCTCGGGCTGCCTTTGTTCGTTCTTCGAGTAGCCTTCTAGGGCTCAACCCTTCCATTCTTGCCTTCGGGCAGCTAGCAGGAGCAGCCGGCAAGGGCTAGGGTTTGGTGCTGACCTACGGGCAGCCCATTGGGCATACCCAAGTGGGTGCTGCTGCTACCCCGAACCCTCCGAGCAGCTCACGGGCAGGCTCTAAGGACTCCGATCAAGGCTGCTCATCTCTTGGGCAGCAGCACATCTGTGCAACAAATCACGGGAAGCAGCAGGGCTGCATTTTTGGGCAGCTGGGCAGCTTGATATTTTTTTTTGGGCAGCAGGTAATTTTCCGGGCAGCTAACAGTCTTGAGATTTTTACTGACAGCTGTGATTTTTCGGGCAGGAGAGGGAAAATCTCAATCTTTTGGAAAAGGCCCTAAATTTGTAATTTTTGCAAATTTTGGAAATTGTGGGTGTCTAGAATTGAGGAACTTTTTGAAGAATTGTTCTGAGTCATCTCATTTACGAGATGAACTATTAATTCTTTTGGGGTTTTTGTCCTTTGAAGGTTTCCCCAATGAAAAATCTTGTGTCCATGTGTGTTGATGTGATGAATGAGTTTTTTACTACTGCTGAATTGGTTTAAGTAGATCTGTAAATTTTTAAAGTTTATGCTAATGCTAAAAATTCAACAATATGCAAACTGTCTAACACATGCAAATCATTGAGAATAGATTGTTGAATATAGAACAATAATCCACTCTTACATCATTGAACCATTGAAGAAGAAATGCACCCTCATTGTCCTATCGAAGCACCCATATCTGATCATTAGTGTTCCAAAACCTGCTCTATCCAAGGCATAATCTAACACTCTCTCTTATTGAGGAAAGTGTTCTCCACCAATACAAGTCTCTTCTTGAATATCTTGAATTTCCCCTTTGTTAGGGGCTTCGTTAAGATATTTGCAATGTGTTCATTTGTTTGAATATACTCTAGAGCAATTGCTCCCTTATGAACCCTATCCTTGAGACAATGGTTCTTGATGTTAATGTGCTTGGAGCGATCATGGAATACCAGATTCTCAGAGAGTTTGATACAACTTTGACTGTCATACTGGATCATAATAAGCTACAACATCTCACTTGCCAGCTTTGCAATTAGCTTGTAAAGCTAGATGGATTCACAATTGGCAGTGTTGGTTGCCATGTAGTTGAACTCTGCTGAACTCAATACCACTGAAGATCGCTTCTTGCTGAACCAGGAAGTCATTCCTTAACACAAACTGAAGCAATATCCAAGAGTGATTTTACTTGTCACTTGCATCTCTTGCCTAGTTAGAATCAATGCATCCATGTAGCATCGACTCACCATCTCCTTCATATCTTAGACCATAATGCACTGTGCCCTTCAAATATTGAAGTACATGTTTTGCAACTATCTAGTGAATCTACCTTGTCTCACCATGAATTGGCTCAAGGTGTTCATTGCAAAAGATATATCAAGTCTTGTATTAACTAGATGCATCTAGGATCCAATCAATTGTTTATACATTGAAGGATCTACCAAATATGAATTCAAGTCAACATGGAACTTCAATTTTGACATCATAACAGTGGTCATGGTTTTACATTCTGTTATCCACTAAGTTGCACTTAGGGTATTTTTCAATTGAGCCACCATGGATCGCAACAAAACAATTGTTCTTACTCAGTGCTCGGAAGTTCCATGGTTTCATCAAGGCCAATTGTGGTCCCTTTTTTTGCATGTTCACACCCCCTTGGGGGATTTGCAATAAATGACATAGCATGATGGTTTCTTATGTAAAAGGCTTGGCCTTCTTGGGACTTGGTCATCAAAGTCATCATCCTTGAGTGTTTTTTCCCTCGTTAGTTATATGACGCTTTTTTAAGCGACATATAATTTTCAAGTTTTTCACTCTAAATCCTCCAAAGCCGGGATGGTGAAGTTGGTGATTATGCCTTGGGAGGGTTATTAAAGCCTAGGGTCTATGTATTAAACCATGCTAGTCATATTCCCAAAGTTTTGTGGACATGTGCTAAGTCTTTCCTAGGATTTTTTAATTTTTAGATTTTTAATAAAATCATTGATGAGGTGTATTTTAATTGTAAAATTTCAAAAGGTCATAAAAGTGGGCCTAGGAAGCCAAATTTGCCGTGGGGGTGCTCGTTTTCAAACTCAGAGCACCAACTATACCCCAAAAGCCACTTTTCCTAAGTTTTAAGTGATTATTTATCACTTAAGTGAAATTCTCTCCAAAAAAGGCAAAAAGGGAATAAAAAATTAGAAAAAGAGAAAATATGGAGAAAAAACACATCCCTAAATTAGTGGAAACTTGTCTCAGACATGTTCTGGTTTAACTAAGGATGATGTTGGGGGTAATTGGAGACTAAATCAAGATCAAATCGGTTTGATTCCAATCAAATCCACGAGGGGGCGGATTTCTCCTTAGAGAGGCACATTTATCCATGAAAAAGCTCACATCTTATTGTATATGTGTCACAGAAAGAGGTGGGGGTGACCTACCTTATGAGTGGTGTCTCCTACCACCTCTAGTTCACTCTAGTTTGCCCCCAATCTTCTAAAAAAGATTCAACACTTGGAAAATTCGCCCCCCTTGGGGCTTGCTCTCATTTTCCCTATTTAAGCGAGGCTTTCTTCCTCATTTTGGAGGATGCATTGAACCTTTGCTCATTGTATTATTGTTATTGCATATTTGCTTAATGAAATTGAAGGCTTTGGAGGATAATCTGTGGCATTGCATTGTGAGCCTGTAACTTGGTTAATTTTGAGGTGAAATCGACTGAATCTCATGCTTTCTTTTTGTCAAGTAATGTTGCTTAGATCCAATTTATTTTTAATAAGTATTTGCAGTTGTTAATTTACTAATTTGCATTTCATTATCAGAATATTGTAAGAGCAACAGACTATAGTCGGTTATACTTATGTTCTCTTGCTTTTTGTTGATGAGATTGACTGGATTAACCTTGTTTGTATGAAGAATTGCCTAGATTTTGTAGGATCTTCTTAGGTAGAAGGGATTTTGGAGCATGGTTGCATCCACTTCTTTTCTACAACATCAATTTTGTTGTGTTTAACAACTTTTGTTTTGCAGATCCCTCTCTCCTTCATTCCATTCAAGCATGGGCTTGAGGATTTCTCTCTCCTTTAAAAATTCAACATTTTTCTTGGTCACTGTTTTTCTATGCTCAATAAAAGCTAGATACATCAATCTGATTTTCATTATGCATATATATCACTTTATAATTGGCCAAATGATCACATATGTATATATCACTTTATTATTTCTCCTGAAAAGTGATTATTATCACTTTATAATTGGTCAAATGATCAAATTTTATTATAGATGACAGTATGTTTGGTTCTACTAGAGCATTGCAGTGTTCCAAGGGGTATGAGTAGTCACTTATACCATTCTTCTATGTCTCCAGATCATCCAGTGCATTCAGTTTGCCCCAGCTCTCAGCCTTAATGAAGTTATGATGATTTTTATTGTTTTCAGAGGATGTACCATTAAAAAATGAATGAGGAAAATCATTGAGGAAATTGATTTGGCTTGTGTGGTCAAGGAAATGGCAAGGGAACGCTTCTAGATGATTTATCATGGCTCTCCAAACATATCTACACCAATTTCATCCAGTTTGATGTTCTAGATTATTTTTTGGGCTCTCATAGGGAGAACGTCCCCCATAGGGCGAAATTGGACAAAATGGCCAAAATAAAAGTGTATAAATCAAGTTGTATCTGTATAAATATGTATGGGGGGACCCCCTAATGACCCCCCATGTCCCCTAAGTGTCAAACTTGCAAAAATATTGATTTATCATGTTGGAAAAATGGGCTTTATGAGGTAATTCGCCCACCTCTTGACTTAGTCATCTTGATCCATGTATCGATCCATGTAAAAGTAATCTCCACTGTTGACGATGTTATAATCTCAACCGTTGGATGAAAAAGTAAGTTAGGGTTTGCGTCTCTCAAAAGCTATATAAAGGAGAGACCCCCCTCATTGTATCTTATCGGGAAATTTGGCTCTTGGCTATTTGAATAGAGAAAATATTTTTAGAGAAATCCTTTGTCTTCTTTGTCATAGATTGTTCTTGTGCTTGATTGCAAAATTATTTTCGGAGGTGTTCCAATTAATTCAAGCTTGTTCCAAATATATTTTTGAGAGGGTTTGCAGGGACGCGTTTTCTCTTGGGGCGTTTTTGTGAGAGATCCAACTCTCTCCATCTAAAGACGTTGTTGGCAATCAGAGGGTTTTTCTACTGTGTCTTTGATCATTGGTTATGCTTCTTGATATATCTTGCATTCGTAGTTTCTATTTTTGTGGATCAATTCTAACGTGACGTAGGTTGCTCTTGAAGGAAGAGGAGCGTAGGAGCTCAACCTGATCAAATTGATTCAGCTTGGAACTTCATCAAATTCACTTGGAATTGCGTCAAACTGGGGTAAAGTGTCATTGCACTTGCCATCTACAAGATTTCCAGGTGTTTCTGTCAGTATTTCTTTTGTTTTAATTTCCAATCCACCCGACGTATAATTAAAACCCTAATTAAAACCTTCAAAAAATTCTCTGGGTCATTCTGTTAGGATTTTTGGCGAAACTTTTCTGGGTTATTTCACTCTTCCCTAGAGCTAGGTGGGTTTTCAAAAACGTCATCATTAAGGACTCCATCCTCCTTGTGGGCAAGGCACTGGTCTTTGGGCAAATCGCCCTCCTAGGGTTTTCAACTAATTTTCCTGCTTTATGATCCATGTTTTGGCTTGTGCTTCAGATATTGTCAAATCCATCGTCAAGTCATCTTACTCAAGTGTTAGATTTCCTTAATTGTTCATCAAACTCATCATTCTGGCCATACTCTCATTTTTACCTTCAATCCCCTCAGGGTAGTGAATTTGATCATTCACACTAGCACTTACTACCTAGATCTACACAATAATTATACGGTCACCGAATATAAACATTTTGGGCCACACATATCCATTGTCTAAATCTTTATAGTCCAAAACATCCTTATCGGTGGCTATCTTCCTTAGTTCTACGGTTTCTCTAGCTACTCGCCTTACGTACTCTGTTGCTACAGTTTGACTTGGTGTGTTAGCTTTAGTTCTTTCCTTCTATGTTAGATCAGGGTCTCCCCCTTTGTCACTTGGTGTATCAGTGGCATAAAGTGAAGGGTGTCCTAGCCGGCGTGACAACCAATCTATATCTGGGGGTTCAGATACTCGTAGTTCACCTCTTTAGTTGCCTGTCCCCTCTACCGTCCTGAATAGGATATCATTTGTGGGGAAACTACAAGTTGTGTGATAACAGTTGTAATGTCCTCTTCTAACTAAGCATCTGAGACACCCCTTAACGTGTAAAATTTTGATTGTATTTCTATGCTAATCCACTAATTTATAAAATATTAGCTTGCTGTTTTTTGTATTTTGTTGACAGGTCGAGACGAAATGCTGGCGAAATTTTCAAATTTTTAGCCTCCCAAAGCACATCTCCAAATCCCCCCTCTTCAATCCCTTTCTTTCGACAATTTATTGTAAGCCTTTTGGCCAAAGTATAAGGTCAAAAAGCTGCCCTTTATTTAATTATCAGCAGTGTAACAATTTAATAAAAGAGCAAGTGGGATTACGGCTCCCACACCCCTCTTCCCCTATTTAGGGGAAGACTGTATCTGTCCTTGAAGTGGGTTGGATTTTCTTGTTTGTTTAGATTAGATTTGATTCCTTCAACTTTTAGACCAATCAAGTTTATTTCAAGATTTACAAATTTTATTCAAAGTAATCAAATACTAACCCTGCATTTATTTGTCTTAGTAATTAGTCTCACAATTTTTTGTTCACACGAGCACACAATCCGTCCTGAAGGGTTGTATCTCAACTTTACTTTGCTTTCATAAATTGAAAAGAACATTTGCCTATTCTGTGTATGCTCTACTCCTCGCAGCTTAGTCTGAATCTTGGGGATATCAAAAGTGGAATTGTGCACTTATTAATTTTCTCACATCTAATTAAATAACCCATTTTAATAAAAGTAACTACCCAAAACATTACGAAAATCCGACGTAAACGATTTTGGAGAAGTAGTGGGCAAATTCTTCAGGGAAAGCGAGAACAACTAGAAAGTGACCGTGGGGTCCCGTTAGGATGCACCCTTGTGGTGTAGTGTTGAACACCCCTCCACGACTCCATCTAGCCCACATTTTCCCGTGCGGAGCCACTCTTCCCAAATTCCGGACATATTTCCAGTACCACTTGGTATATCGGGATCCCCTTCCTTTAATTATTCATCATTCTAATAATTAAAATTTTCCAAGTACACAAGCAAAATATTTTCCTTGTTTTTAGCAACATTCATTATGTTGTGACTCCATATTGGCACTGGTTCAATTCTTGTACTCTCTATTTTGCTTATAGTCATATTGTAATTATTGATATATCTTGCAATGTTGTTGAATTTAGTTATATAATTTTGCATATTGTTGTGTCAACAATTTATTCATTTCTAACTCCTTAAACAACCCAATCAATTGAAACAATTAAAACACTTAAGAGCCTTAGAAACTCTTTTGGTAGGGACTACCCCCCTTGGCTTCGTTAGGAGTTAAGCCTAAATAGAGGAGTTAGGATCAAGTGATAGTACCTGACTTGAGACTTGCCCCCAAGGACGCACCAAGCAGCTTGAAGATATCTGCTGCGTTAACCCAGGTGCGTAAGAGGTGGCAACATTTTTGGCGCTGTTGTTGGGATAAATCTTTTTATTCTCGGAGTTTGACTTACCCTTAGTTTCTTTTTGTTTTTACCTTTCTTGATTGATCCAAGTCCAACATTTCTAAAGATTGAACTCGGTCCATCTGGCGACTCCACTGTCTATAAACCCATTAAGGTATTCCACAAGAAGAAACCCCGTAGGCTTACTTGATTTTATTCGTGAACCTGAAAAGGTTTATCGAAAGAGAGCAAGTAAGCTAGCTTCTCGTGGGATCCTTGAAAATCTAGGATCCGAGTCCCTCTTAGACATCCATTTCCTTTTTGAAGAAAGTAGTAAGATTAATAATATGGCCACATTTGATGCCTATTTCAAATCCCTTGACTTCACTCAGATAGCAGGTCAACCGCACACTCTACCTGACAAGGCTATTGAAAAGCTTCCGACCTTCCAAGGGAACAATGCTGTCAGTGTTGAGAGCCATATAGGAAAGATTTCAAAGTGCTTCCTCAGTTGGGTTAGAGATCCTACTCAAACACATGACGATGTCTATGTGAAGTTGTTTGCTCTATCCTTAGAAGAAGATGCATGTGAATGGTACCTTGACCTTGATGATAATTCCTATGCAAACTATGTTGTTTTCTTAAAAGGGTTCAAGAAAAGATGGGGAGTTCAGAAAGAGCCTTGCCGCCAATTAGCTGCCCTCTATACTTTGAAAAGAAATGAAAACGAAACTATGGAAGAGTTTAACAAAAAGTTCAAAGATCTGGTAGCAAGCATTCATTCTGATTTCAAGCCATCAGACAAGTCCATCCTTGTTTACTATATGGAAGCCCTTAATGGAGAAATGAGATATCATTTAAAAGATAAAGAACACGACACACTAAAAAAGGCCATGGAGTTGGCTATTAAGATTGATTTAAATATGCAATCTTCAGGAAAGTCAAATGTTTCTGGATTCATGAGGGCTCTCATCAAGTCGCATGAATCAAAAGATAAAACTCCTAGCCATGATGCTCATGAGAAGAAGATCAGGGACTTAACTCAGAAAATGGAGGCCATGGAGGCTAATTATGTGGATCAATTGAAACTAATGCAAAATAGATTGATAAACATGGAAAAGGCCCAACCTAATCATAAGAACTTCCCACCAAAAGGAAGTTGGGTTTAGAAGAAAACTTATCATCAAGATAATAGGCCTCCCAACCAACTTGAGTCAGCTAATATGGTTGAAGAAATCTTGTCTTATTGCAGACCTTGTGATGCACTTCATGAAGAGTTGGCTTGTTATATAGCACGTCGAATTTTAGAGCAAGGTATGCCTGAAGCAAGTCAAAGTAGTAGCTTTTCAAGCGAGCTTGAGTTCGTTAACAACGTAGGCCATGTTCACCCCATTCCCAAAGATGCCTGGAAAGAAGCAAAAGAATATAGTCAAAAGATAAATAATCTAACAAATTTTTTTGGGGTCATGCCTTCATCAGATCAAGTTAGAGAAAAATTCAAAGGCTTAACTTATCAAAGAAGAGACAATGCTGGAACCTCAAAAAATCAACAATATGCACCTAAGGTAAATACTTCCCAAGATTTGAATGGCCTAGATATGGGTGTATGGTTTCAAAAGGCCATAGTATTGGTATCTGCAAGTGAAATAATTAAAAATCCTGAACAGAAAGAAAAGTTAATGAATGTTATAAATCCTCCCCCTCCTAAAAAGTAACTTTTGAAAAACCTATAGAAGATCTTCCTCCAAGTCAGAAAGATGTCACGGGAGACCTACCAGTCATTCTACATACTATGGATTCAAGGAAAGAGGATCAACCACCCTTTTATGTATCATTGATGATAGGTGATCTCCTTCTACACAATTGTATGCTAGACTCCGGTTCTTCGTCAAACATAATGACTAAGAAAGTAATGGATCAGTTGAAATTAAGACCAACCAGACTTTACCAAAATATTTGTGCCATGGACTCCAGAGAAGTTGATGTAGTAGGTCTGATTCAAAATTTTCCATTAAGGTTGGCAAAGTATCTGGATATCCATATAACCATGGACATACTAGTAATAGATGTACCAGACAAATGGGGAATGCTCTTTTCAAGAAAATGGTCGACAGATTTAGGAGGTTGGATCCAAATGGATTGGACATTTGCCACCGTGCCTGCATCTGAAGATTCGTTAGTAAGATTACATAGAGAAAAAGAGAGGAAGCATCATGTAGAAGACCCTAAGAAGCCTTCAAATGAGTATGAGTATAATACAGATGAAATCGGTAGTTATACTTGTTACTCCACCTTTTTGGCCCCAATTAAAGAAAAAATTAAAGATGAAAGGGTTGATGAAATCTAGAGGATGAATTTTGATGGAGCTCATTCAAGAGCAAGAAAAGGGGCTGGAGTTGTCATCACCTCACCTAAGGGTCAGACTTTCAATTTTGCCTTTAAGTTGGAATTTGAAGCAACAAACAACGTGGCTGAGTATGAGGCACTCCTTGGTTTAGAAATTGCTAAAGACATGGGAATAAAAATGTTATGTATTAAAGGTGATTCAGACTTAATAGTCAGCCAAGTAAGAAGTAGGTTTGCATGCAAAAGTGAAAGATTAAGAAGATATAGAAATGCAATTTGGGACACAATGGAATTTTTTGATGCTTTAAACATAATTGAAATTCCAAGAGAACAGAATAGCATGGCAGATAAGTTAGCAGTCGCAGCTTCAACCCTTCAGCCATCAGAGGAACTAGTGAATGGTGATAGAAAACTAGAGATTAACTTTAGACCATCAGTTCCAGACAACATGGAACATTGGCAGGTCTTTTGAGATGATGAACAGATCCTTAGATTCATCCATAATGTCCAAGAATTTTCAAATTTCAATGTTAGCTCCAAGAAGAGGGTAAAGAGTATCAGGGTAAAGGTAATCGGTCCAACAATCCGGTTCCGCGTGGTCTGGTGGCACTAGAAAACATTTTTGATAGACAAGATAGAAAAAAGAGTAATGTGGAGCAAATGAAACCGGGGGATTATATAGAAGTTAACATAGGAACATATCATAACCCCAAGTTAATTAAAATTGACAAAGGCACTTCTCAAAAGGAAAGAAATGAATTGATAAATCTGGCCAAAGAGTATAGAGACGTATTTGCTTTTACATATGATGAACTTAAAGCATATTGGGAAGACGTATTCCAGCATACTATACCACTCAAACCAGAACTTAAAGAAGTCAAACCTTTTAGGCAAAAGTTGAGGCAGATAAATCCCAAGCTAGCACCCATAGTTAAAAAGGAGCTTGGAAAAATGTTGGCTGCAGGAATCATTGCACCAACAAGGCATTCTTCATGGTGCTCTAACTTGGTAGTGGTTAGAAAGAAAAATGGTAGCATAAGGATATGCATAGATTTCAGAAACCTCAACATAGCTTGCTTAAAAGACAACTATCCATTGCCCAATATGGAGACTTTGTTGCAGAAAGTAACGGGTTCTGAGATGATGTACATGCTGGACGAATTTTCAGGGTATAATCAGGTATTGATCAACAAAGAAGATAGGCATAAGACTACATTCACAACACCTCGGGGTACCTTTGAGTATTTAAGGATGCCTTTTGGGTTTCTAAATGTAGGTGCAACCTTTCAAAGGGCCATGGGCCATGGACTATGCTTTTAAGGAATTAATTGGCAAAATCATAGAAATTTATCAGGATAACCTTACAGTTTTTTCAAAGGAAAGATCAAGTCACATAAGTCATCTAAAGCAAGTCTTTGAAAGGTGTCGTAGATATGGTATTTCATTGAATCCAGCTAAGTCTGTTCTAGGAATTGATGAAGGAAAATTGTTGGGGCACATAATTTCTAAAGAGGGTGTCAAAGTAGATCCTGAAAGAATTGAAGCAATCAAGAAGATCCCTTTGCCTAAGAATGTCAAGGCCCTCCAATCTTTCAATGGTCACATTAATTTCATCAGGAGGCTCATTCCAAACTTAGCATAATTAATGAAACCAATGCATAAATTGTTAAAGAAGGATACTAAGTTTGAATGGACGAATGAAGGGAAATAAGCATTTAAGTGCCTTAAAGATTCTATTTCTAAATCTCTAGTCTTAATTAGCCCAGACTACTCAAAAGATTTCCTAATCTTCTCTTTCGCCTCAGAAGACACCATTGCAGGAGTTTTACTTCAGAAAAACAAAGAGGGATTTGAACAACCTATAGCCTTCATGAGCCGAGCCTTGCAAGAGTCAGAGTTAAAGTACACTTCCATGGAAAAGCAGGCTTATGCCTTAGTCAAATCCTTAAAACATTTCAAAACTTATGTTGGATTTAAAAAAATAATTGGCTATGTCCCTCATTTTGTTGTTAAAGATATATTAGCTCAAAAAGATTGCTTAGGAATGAGGGGTAAGTGGGTATCTAAAATTCAAGAGTATGACTTAGAAATTAGGCCCACCAAATTAATCAAAGGACAAGGGCTAGCCAAAATGCTAATAGAAAGTAATGAGAAGGCATTGGGAATGGTTGGTCAGAGTAGTGATTCAACATCAAGTAGTTCAGCAGAGCTTCAACGGTTAGAGCATCATCAGTGGTATGCAGACATTATTTTTTTTCTAAGAGACCTTACATGCCCAGATCACCTAGTTGGCCATAAAAGAAGATCTTTGAGGTTGAAAACTTCTAAGTATTGCATTATTGAAGAAGGATTGGGTTGGAGAAACCCTGATGGTCTAATACTTAGATGCGTAGATGATGTAGAATCCAAGAGACTCATGACAGAGTTTCATTCAGGATTTTGTGGGGGTCATTTTGCAGCAAAAACAACAACCCACAAAATTTTGAGAGCAGGTTACTATTGGCCTAATATATTTCCAGATGTGCATAAATTGGTCAGAAATTGCCAACAATGTCAACTTTTCATAGGAAAGCAGAAGCTAGCAAGCTTGCCTTTACATCCAGTAGTGGTCCAAGCTCCATTTTAGCAGTGGGGGCTTGATTTCATCGGTCAATTTAAGGATAACTCAAGTAATGGCTATTCCTGGATATTAACAGCAACAGACTATTTCACCAAATGGGTAGAAGCCATACCTACCAAGAAGGTGGCTGATAAAGTTATTATAGATTTCCTAGAGGATGAAATTATAACTAGATTCAGAATTCCAGCCAAAATAATAACCGATAATGCCAAGGCCTTTAGATCATTAGAATTCACATCATTTTGTTTCAAGTATGGCATTATCTTATTCCACTCGTCAAATTATTATCCCCAGGGAAATGGTCTTGCTGAATCAAGTAATAAGAACCTGATGACTATCATAAAGAAAATAGTAGGGGATAATAAGAAATCCTGGGATAGTAAGATTAATTTTGCATTATGGGCAGATTGGATAACCAAGAAAAGTTCAACACGAAAAAGCCCTTTTGAGTTGGTTTATGGTTTAGATGTTACCTTGCCTATCCATCTTAAGCTCCCAGTGTATCAGCTTCTTCAGGACTTCAGTTCAAACCAAGATGCTGTGCAAAACATAATTAATCGGTTAATAGAGTTGGATGAAGTTAGAAGAAGAGCAGTTGAAAAGAGTATCAGTAATCAAGACAAAGTAAAAAATAATTTCCACAAGTCTTCAAAGCCTAGATCTTTCCAGAAAGGAGACACAGTACTTTTATGGGACAAAAGAAGAGAAAAACTGGGCAAACATGGCAAGTTTGACAGTTTGTGGCTAGGACCCTTCATTATTTATGACGTAGCTGGGACCAATTCATTTCTCCTCAACAATATGGATGGAGAAAGGCTTACCTTGCCAGTAAATGGGCAACACTTGAAGCTGTTCTTCAACGAGAACATCTGATGCCCATAAGGGCATTTGGTGTATCAGGATATTCCTAAACCTTTCCTTTTGCTCATTTTTTTTCACTCTTTTATACATAGTGTAGATTATTTTTTGTATATTATTGTTGTATATTAATGTTTTTTGTACAAGTTTTGTATACTAACTTGTATAGTAGTTGTAATTTATACATGTGACTTACACATTTTTGGTGTTATGTAGAAACCAGAAGATTCTAGAGATCTCGCATGGCTTCCTGCTTTACAAAGATCAGATCAGTCACACGTCTCGCAGTTGGAGGTAGATGTTATCCACTAAGTTGTACTTGGGGGTTTTCCAGTGAGCCACCAAGGATCAGAACAAGTAAATTGTTCCCACTCAGTGCTCAGAATTTCCAGGGATTCATCAAGACCAAATGTTGGTCCCTTTGTAATTTTTACATGTTCATACCCTGTGGGGATTTTGTAATAAATGACTTAGCATGATGAAAATTATGTAAAAGGTTTGGCTTTCCTAGGACTTAGTTATCAATACTTTACTCTAGGGTGTTTTTTCCTTGGGAATTACATGTCGTTTTTTAATGACTTATAATTTTTGAGTTTTTCACCCACTCCTCCAAAGCTAGAGTAAATGTCTTGGTAAAAAAGCCTATGGAGGTTATTAAAACCTAGGTGTCAATGTATATTACCATGCTAATCATTGTTTTTGAGTCATATGAACACGTATTAAGTCCCCCATAGGTTTTTTTAATTTCTGGAAAAATTAATTTTTTTCGTTTTTTAGGCTTATTTTTTATAAGTTAATTAAAAAAATTAAAAAAGGCATAAAAGTGTGGTCTAGACTCTAATTGGGCCATGGCGGTGCTCATTGTCTAACTCAGAGCATATGTTTTACCCCTAGACCCACTTTCTTAAGTTTTTAAGTGATTCATTTTTCACTTAATTAACTTTTAATAAAAAAACAAAAAAAAGACCAAAAAAATGAGGAAATAAAAGAATTCGGCAATTTCCAAAAAGTAAAAAAACATGTCGAAAATGAAAATTCTGAGTTGGCAAAGCTATTTGGAAATATTCCTAACCTTCCCGAAACATGTTGGAATATTTCTCTCATGTGAAAGAGGAAACATGACATTGCCAATTGGAGAGGGCGCATTTCCCAGGAAATTTATGGAAAGAGCAGAAGTAAAGTGGAATGGGTTGGGTTTGGTTTTGGAATGAGTCATTTTTGTATTAAATTGTTTTCATTTTACAAGCTCATGCCAAGTTGGTGAATGCACCACCCTCTTCTTCTCTATTTTTCTATATAAGCATGGCCCTTGCTCTTCAATTTCCATGAAGCACGTAACCTCTGCTATTGTAATGATCATTATTTTTTCTGATTTTGAATAAAAGTCAAGGCTTTGGAGGTCTGAATGGTGTAAGATCTTGTTGATGTGAATGCTGCAATTAATCGAGGTGATATTTGGCTAAGCTATTGTTCATTTCTTACAAGTTTTGCAGATCTGATTTCTAGCTTAAAAATATTTTATGGTTTATTGAGTAAACATTTAAAGTATTAATTTGTTTACTTGTATTTGGTTATCTGAGATCAAGAAGCAATATTTTGTAGTTGGTAATATT